>VNKC01000111.1:0-153397 GCA_008042775.1 Drosophila pectinifera
AAGCTGTAATAGTTAATAAATTTTAGTTATTAAATTATAACTTAAAAGTATTTATATTTTAGGCAGAACTTACCGCCAGCAAAGCTGCCAGGAGGAGCAGGGTCAGTTGATGGCTGGTTGTGGGAGACATGTTGGATGGCGTTTCGTTTCCAAACTAAAAATCATCAGCCAGAGCAAACCCAATTTATTAAAAATGTGACTGACAGGCGGGCTGACAATTTTACGCACCGCTGACGGCTGCCAATTTTCGCCAATTAAGTTCACACCGTTTTTTGGTCCGTATTTCGTCATTGAACTTGACTCATCCCCCAGTAACGCTCGGTGCCAACTACCTACCAATGCTTAATTTAAGGGGTATTCTAGAGCAGGTTGTTTACCCACGGAGAACTCCGGTGGATTCCCGTGACGTGTGCAAGAACAACAACCATTAGCAACTAATTAGTTTGGAAACTGGTGGAAACATTTTGTTTTTCGGCCACTTAGGCTATTAATTAGGGAAAGCATTGGGCTAGCAATTGGATTTTGTTTTTATTTCGATTCAAGATTGCTTACAAATATATGCGAAGATTATTTGTAAATTATACATTAATGTGGCGGACCCATCCGAGGTTGTTCCGGGGTGTTTCGAATGGGAAATGGAAATGGAACTGGAACCGGGACCATCTCTATATACAGTATATACACTCCTCTTATATGTACTCCTCCTGCTCCACCTCGCACGGACTCATCCTCGACTCAATTAGACTAAAGTACAAAACGAAAAACTCAACAAAATCGTCAACAATGGGCGCTTAAATTAGTTTTATATCTCAACTTGCATTAATGGAATTTTACAGAATTTTACAGATTGCTCGTTTTTGTGTTTTTGTTTGTTTGTTTGTCATTTACAATTATTCTGCTGCGGCTTTTAATTTAATTAGTTTTGTGTTTCAGCTTTTGGGAGAGACAATAAATATTTAATTAAATTGGAAATCGCTCAGTAATCCTCGTCGTCTTCATCTGGCGGATCCGTGGCGTAAGTCAGTTCATTCAGATAGAACCATTTCTGGGGCATAACAAATGAAATGTTTATTTAATTAATTAAATAATCTAGGGGGAAACTAGGATAACTCACAGGCGACTCTGTGCAGTTGAAGTTGTAGTCCCAATCACAGATTCTGTACTCCTGATTAAAGCTCGTCTCGTTGGCGCAGAGATGTGGAATCCGATTGCCTTCCTCATCGCACATGTGGAATATCTGTGTAAAAAATAGCATACTTTTAGACGCTTTTAAAAACCCGGCTAAAGCTCGGCTTAGGCCTGGCTTTGCTCTCTCTGGTTTGTCTATTTTTTGTTAATTCTCTGGGACCCTCTCACCTGGCAATTGTACTCCATATCGGCGTAGAATCCCACGGATCGCCGCTTGCAATCGAAGGAGAACGTTATGTTATCTAAATTCGTCCACTCCTTCGTCTTGTGATTTTGAAATACTGGACTGGCTGGCTCTTGGCCCTGAACTGCAATGGCGGCCAACAAGAGGGGACCTAAATAAAAGAGAAAGATTATACTGATCATATACCATATAATATATACATATATATTGATCATTTCCCATATAATGTATATGTATATATACATAGTGCTGGATAATTCTCAACAAAAAGAGAAAGAGAATACAAATTGAATTGCCTAAGAAACTATTGTTTCCTAACACAATTATTATAATAATTTAGTATTGAAATTGTTTCGTTGATTAACTGTTAGCAAATATTTTTAGAGCTCATAGTTTCTTTCTAGTTTTAATTACAGGTCATATCATACATTTAATATGAGGAATTTCTCTCTTTCATTCATTCATTTCATTGTTGATTAAATTCACCTACTAAGTATATACATTTTTTACAGTATACCTAACATTTTTTTGTTTTAAATACCTTAATCAAAAAGCCAGTTATATATGAACTTTATAGACCCAACTTAACTACTAATAAGTTTATTTACTAGACTGAAAGCCAGCTATTACAAAACTGACTCATGGAGAACAAGTGAGGTGGTTTTAAATAGGATTATGCTCATTAAAAATCGATTTTCTAGTTTTAATAGGTGTAAAGCCCAGAATATGTAATGATATTTAATGGATACAAGTAATTGAAACATCCTTTATCAATTAACTAGCCAAGATAACTTATTACAAGTTAGTTTTTTTTAATTTTGCACTAGCCACCTTAATTATTATAAGTGGACTGTAGGACACTATTAAATGTTTAAATGAATGGCTTTTTAGAAGAAATCACATAATTTATAAATTTTAAATATTAAGGATCATTACCACTTTTGATTATAAGTTAAGTTATAATAACAGCTTTTATATATTTCAGCTCATCAATTACAAGTCTTTTAGTTATTTTTGCCTGCCAATTTGTTTTGCAGATGCGATTCTTATGACTATTATTACTAGTGCCCAGGTGTGTTGCCCATATTTATGCTGCTGCTTCCTCCTCTGCCCACATCATCGACCATGGCCAATTTGTTTTTAAGTTATTTGGCTCACGCATTTGGCCCAAAGACAGTGGGCCAAAAAGGCCAGCGAGTGGAGCGGAGTGGCAGCAGAGAGCCAACAGCCCCGGCGGTTAGCCAACTCAACGCCACTGGCTTAATCGAGGCACTTAGCATTTAATTTGTGTCGCCGTCTCGTCTCGTCTCGATATCGGACTGAAGCGAGGCCTCTATTGGGGTCAGGCACTCGTCGTACTCACCTAGTAAAACGCCGGAAAGCCATAAAATTCTATAACTGTAAACCATTTTCGTTGTGGCGTTGGACATTTTGGCGTGAATTTTGTTTTTTTTTCTCTTGGCCGTTTCGCTGTCCGCTGACTGCTGACCGATCCGCTTCGATATCACGCTGAAAATCCAAATCACGATCGTCTCTGTCCCACACTCGCTCTCTCTCGCTCTCGCTCTCTCGCTCTCTCGCTTGCTCCTGCTACGCGTCCATTTATGCGTCTTCTGTTTTCAATTAGGAAGCGTGTCTTCTGGGTTTATGGCCGGCACATGGCTAAAAGGGGCAACGAAAAGCAAACAAAAAAATCAGTTTAAAGCGAATTGAACTACAAATGTCAAAATATGTTATATAAAATAATTTAGATTATAATAAACATAATAATTTTAATTACAACATAATAATGTTAATTATATTAATATAATCCATTTTATAATAGTGTTTCTTATATTAATATAATAAATTTATTTTATTAATATTTAAACAAAATTTTTGTATGAAATAAATTAAAAGTAATCCAAAGAAAGTTGATTTTTAAATATAAAATTAAAATGCGTATTATTAGGAAATTAAAATAGGAAAATCTTATAACTAAAAATGTATTTCAGTATTTATACATTATTTCCCTTAACAAGCTATAGACTATTGCATAATTTAAAAGAGGAATTCATCATTGGAAGAATTATTATATTTATTTATGCTTCTGTTATAAACGCACCATAAAAATATCTATATTTATTCCAAGATAATAACCCCGTATCTACCACTGAAATAGATTTTTACATCACAAATGTTATTGCCTATATAAAATATTTCATTTTAATTATAATAAGACACAAAGTTAATGGCACCAACAAGTCTTTGCTCTCAAAGAGAAGGTGTCTATAAGGAGCGACTATAAATATTCAGATTTAATTGGATTTGGCTATTAAAGACTTCATCTTTTATGGAAATAATAATTGGATAAATATTGATATTTTTCGTTTTTAAGTGTTCGATTTTGGGTCTCTAGAGAATATTAAGTTATTAAGTTATATTCCAAACCGGCCATTAAAAGTAACGATTTATTTCGACTTTTTTATGAACTAATTGTGTTTTTTATGGAGGCTGTAATAAGAATAAGCACTCTGTAAACATAAATACAATGTCGAAATTGGGCTTACTTAATATGGCTACTAGATATTTCCTCCTTCCTTCATTGGCTGCTCCACTGGTGGCAGTGGGCTGGCTTACAGCTCATTACAAAATACAAAAAAAAAGGCAGACAGACGAGACTTAGACCCATTTACATGCCGAACCCACATCGAAAAGATTTCGGGCTTTGGCTTGACTCATCATTGAGGCATCATCATTGCCAGCCGGATGCTCCGGAGCGCCCATCTCGCGTTAATTGATTTTCTTTGACATGTGGTAGACACGAGCGGAACACCACTCCAAATATGTCTTGCCCACACCTGGCACAGTGGCTTAAATGAAGGACTGACATATATATAAATATATTATAAATATTATATATAATTAATACTCTAAAAAAATTTTAATTGAAGCTTTCAAAGGATTTAATTAAATGACTTTGTTGTACCCTATATCCATCCATAGGGAAGAAGGGACTTTTAATAAAGTTGCAACGGAAAATTTAAATAACAGGCAGAAGAAGGCATTTCATACCCCATAAACTATATACCTTCTCGCACTTTAAAGCTATAGAATTTTTGTGGAAAGTATATATATAGTTAATAAATAGTCTTGTGATACAGATGTTAGTTCTTAACATCAGTGAATGTTGTTGCTCAACTTGTTTCTAGCTACATTTTCCTAGCAACATTTTCCCAGCAACATTTTCTTGTGCACTTCTGGGCATTTCATGGTTTAACACACTCTTAATTTAAGCTTATTTCCTTATTTTATTTTATTTTATTTTCTACTAATTTTACCTTTTTGAACCACTGTACCTCTACTATACGACGTAACAGGATATTACTTTGACAGTGACCCACTTTACTGCCATTCAAAATTCTTCTTCTATAGCTTCTGCTGACTAAGCGCCCACCGCAAAAAATATTGAAAACATATTTCATAATACCTATAAAACCTGTGTATTTCACATCAATCACACTCTGTCAAATTAGCGGAAGGCGACGGGGGTCGGCAGTTGAAATGCTTTAAACACCATTAAAAGACAATCCGTCAATGGCAGATCCAATCAGCGAAAAGAATATACTTATTTATGCAAACTTGTTTAGCGATATTTCTTCCGAATTGAATTGTATTGAGTTGAGTGATTTATTTTCGACATTTTTGGCTGATTGTTTTTCTTTATTGCGGGTGAAAGAGGCCATGTTCGGCCTTGTAGGCCCAATTAAATTGTCAACCCGTCTGGAAGGTTTTTGGATTGGCGATTCCCTTGATTAATCCACTCCCCCTTTCACCCGGTGCGTCGGCCAGGTAAATCCTTGGCATTTTTCAGCAATTTATGGCCGCCGGATGCGTGGCTGATGTCGATTGCAGGAAAGGCCACGCCACATTCCAGACGAAATAATCGTAAATTGTTTTTATCTCGGCTGGGCCTGGCCTCCCGCACAACAAATTTCCAGGCGCCAGGAGTTCAAGGGAAAGGAGTTGGCTCTGTAAGTCGAGTCAGGGATGTGCATTGAGCTAAGGAGCCTGCTATAGGACATCGATAAAAATATCGGTCTATTGTTTATCGATAAATAGTATATATTAGACAATTTTAAATATCCAACCTTATATTTTCCTTACATATTTATAATACCAATATCATAATGAATCTATTAATTATTTAGAAAAGACAACTTAAAATTCTTATTGATAAAAATATATAGATCAGTATATAATTAATCGATAAATCCTTTATTATTTATAGTAAGGATTTTGGAGACTTAGAATAATGTTTCTTTAAGAAATAGTTCTATTTGAGGCATCTAAGTGCTTGTCTAGTAATTTTCTAGCTAATCCTATTAAATGTTATGTGAATATATCTATATTTTTCCATCCCTAGACCACAAAAATGAATGATATGCAAATTTTTCTTCTTTTTTTATATCGCTGGTCTTCTCTCGAACCGAGTCCGTGATGAAGTGAAGGCAGTCTTAAGGCGACGTAAAAGGTCATCATCGGTGTGCCAGGCGAGGCAAAAAGTCATCTTCACGCAAAACTGGTAAGATTTCATGGATCGGAGGAGGAGGAGGAGGAGGACTGGGACTGGGACTGGGACTGAACAAAGAGGCGCCTGCAAGATGACACAGCAGCCATCCGGCTGACTCGGAGTCCATTGAATCGCCCCGAACCCTGTCCATTTGGCCAGCTTGTCTTTCGCCGTTTTTCGACTGACCATGGCGCCGGCTGTGACAATGGGCCGAAAGCCCCTCTGGAGACCCCTCTGGAAATCTCTCTGGAAGCCCCTTTGACACCCCTGCGGAACCCCCTTTGAAATCCCCTCAAGACTCGATGGTCGACTGTTTCCGCAAAAGTGGACTCAAGTATATTTTGAGTCGCTTTTTGGCTTTTTTAAGCTAATGGCAAGACACTCAAGCAGCTCCATTTGACGCCTACAAAATCCTTAAGAGGCTTTAGGCCAAATGGTAATTGATTTTAACGGATTTCACACATGTTCGTTTCGGGCTAAGTTGAGTAATTAGATAATAGTTCATTTGTATTCAAGTCACGTTTTAATAGATTTTTTTCTTTAAATTCATTTTTTATTGGGTAATATTCATAGAGAGGTTCGAGAAATTGTTAATGCTAATGTTAATATGGCAATTGAGTTAGTCACGTAGAAAAGCTAACACTTGCTTTTGAGAAGACCTTTGTACTCCTTTGACCTCCAGTCCCCTAGAAGCTTTTTCTGGCAATAATTTTATTAATTTTAATTGGTAACTAGTAGGCCCCCCGCCACAGCGGGGAATCCCCCTAAGTAACCATTGCATTGTCACTTTTGACATTTTCTGACAAGCGTGAGAAGCGCGCACACAGACCAGAGACCGCGTACGTACATAAATATGTATATTATGGTCCCCGGAGAAGAGCCCATCTGGCATGGTCCATCAATTGGCTGAGGCTGCTTGACTCTCTTGGCCAGATTCCTAAGCCAAGCCGGGCTGCAGCCGCCTGCAAGTACCACACATTCCGAGCTTGTCTCTGGGCCATCTGCATGCCGCGAGCATGTGCGGCATTAATTTTGAACAAAAAAGGAATACATACGAGATACAGAAAAAAACAGAAAACTAAAAACACATTTTGAAAGTCTCATTTTACATTTTATGTTCGGTTGGGGCTTTGTATTTATTTTTTGTTGATTGGGTCCGCGGCTAATTCGGAAGTTTGCTGGCGTTGCCTTGCGAAACATCGCACTAATTTGTTAATTTCTGGCGCGTAACCGAAGGCGCAATGTTTTATGGCTCTTTTCTCGGGGCCCTGTGAGTTTATGCAAATTTTCCACAAATTATAATTCATTTCATTTGCTTGATGAAACAACGGGAAATAAACGAAAAGAAAGGCGAGTCGAGAAATGCCCCTGACATGGTTTCATTTCCGAAGGGTCTTAATTATAAGTAGGGCCTTGTTTTACATCTTACAGCCAGTTTGGTGTTTATTTTTAATGATCATAGTTTATATTATAAAATTGGGCAACAACGGAAGTTGGATAAGAAACTGGCTTTGAGGTCAGGTCCAGAAATGGCCTTGGCTTTAATTATATATTTGAATTTTTCTATTTTGTTTCATATATGTTTAATGTGATTTGATATAGTTCACAGAAACTAGATTGATATTAAACTGGCTGCCTAAAATATAATAACAGTTTCTATTATTTTTTTTTTATTTAAGAGTGTTTAATTCTTATGAGTACAGAATGAAGTTTTAATTGTTCAACGAAAAGCTTTAATGTTGTTAAGGAACGAATTTAATTTCCGTTAATAGTTCAGAATAGGTTTATCAGCAATTACAAATAGCAAAGGTAAAGAAAAAAGAACAAAGCTAACAAGCCCAAGTAAATATTTAAACTCTTTGTTGTTTTGTTAAATAATTGAACTCTTCTTATTCCTAGAAAGCCAATAAATGTTTACCAATAATCTACAGATAACACGAATTAAATAAATATTTTAAAGAGCTTTTCTGGGAGACTTTTACAGGAAATTAATTCTTATTTTTCAATTACTTAATCAATTACTGATTAAAAAGAATTTAACACAAGAAACACTTATAGTGGGAAAAGTTAACAGGCCCGAGGAGTTGATTTATTTGTGCATTTTTTGCTGCAGTAAAAAAGTGAGATGAATGGACAGACAAAAAATAAAAGTGAAAAAGGAAAAGCCGAGAAAATTATTTCACGTATGTGTATGTGTGTGCGAGGCAGCGGAAGCGTCGCTAATTGGCGGAACTGCCGCTCAGCAGCAGCAACTACAGCAACAATGGCTGGAAAATAATGAAAACAAAAATAAAAACGGCAGCAAAAACTAAAGAAAAAGCGGCAGAAATATGTTGAAACGCTGCTGAAGTTGGAGCTGAGGAGCGATGACGATGACGACACCTGAGCTGAGACCGAGATGGCTTATTGCCACCGCCCCTCCGAATCGGATCTCGACGGATCGGATCGGATCGAATCGGATGGCGGCGCACTTACATAACTCAGCTCAGGCGGCAAACATGGCCTAATCATCTCATCCGACTCCCAAGTAGCGGTTAGCAGCCAAATTGATTAGGCCGACAGCGTTGACACTTCAAACTTGGACATTCGCACACATTTCTTTCGCGAAAATACCAAAACAAATATGAAATAACGGTAAAGATGAGTGCGCCCCGACTATGAGATGCCCTGTGGCGGGGCTTGGAAAAATATGAAATAAATATTGGTTCTTGAAGTCTTGAAACTTCTGAAATTTGTTCAATTTTTGTCCTACAAATGCAGTCGCTGTCAGAGCTTTGAAGTGAGAGGTTCTATTCCAATTTTTTCAGCTCTTACACTGCAAGAGGCTACAATAAAGTTTGTTCAAAATACAAATATATTATATAAGACAGTCATTTAAGAACAAAATAATTTTCCTTTTAATAAATTATACAGTTACAATTTTATTTTAAATATACTTGGCGTGACACGAAATTATTTTAATTTTTTAAAGTTTAGTGTGCCCATAATACAGCTTTAATACAGCGGCAACTTATTCCGCGAAAAAGAAAAATGCAAATATTTTATATTACGAAGTGAAGTATCAATAAAATTATATTTCCTTTAAAATACAATATATTTAAAATTTGTTTTTATAAGGAGCTCTGTTTGGAACATAAAAATTAAGCCCTTTAAAATTTAGTGCGATCATGATATATATTAAAACTGAGTTTAAAGTATGCATTTTTATTTTTCTAAGCAACGGCCCATAAAATAAACCAAATCAAATGATATCACCTTTAAAAATTAATATATATAAAATCCGTTCTTATAAGGAATTCGGTTTAAGTGTGAGCATAACATATGTCAAAACAGTGCTACATATATTTTTTTATTTTATTTTAGCAACTGCCCCTAAAATATTTATAGGGGTATAAAAGATTAAAAAATCTTTCTCCTGTGCTTCCCCTGTCACAATCACTATCCCAACTGAGATATACCCTCAAAACTCAATAAGTCTGAGTTAATTATGCCTTTTAATTGAACTGGCTTGGCCAAATGAAAAACTCGTTAGCCTGATACCAGCTTGACCAGCGTCAGTACATCCCCTGAAGCCCCATCCATGTGGAGAGGCTCTCCCCTAACTTCCGCCCCTCTCCCGACTTCAAGACGATTATTGGCCTTGAAAAATCGGTACGCAGAAATGCGCTTAATGCGAAAAATCAATATCGCTAAAAAACACACATACACACAGAGCATGCAAATCAACAAAAACCTAAAAAATATACAAAAATTCAGAGAAAAACCGGCTCAAACTCGGACTTGTACTAAAGCGAACTGATCAAAGCAAATTCAAGACGAAACAGCTACACCAAAGCCCACAAAATTTAACATAAATTGTTAAAAACAAAATCTAAGCCAATTATAGGCAACAGTAAAGTCTCGCAAATTTATGAATATGAAGTTATTAAATTTATTTGAGACATAAACTGAAAACAAAAGGGGTCTCTCATATTCATGAACAAAAGGCATATCAAATCTAAAGAAACCTACTATTTTAAGATTACTGAAACCTCCTAAATAAAAGATGTCAGAGATAAATAAAAACTTCCTTCAACAAAGTCATAAAACCGAAAAGAAGAGTGTTCTAAGTTTGAAGCCAAAATACCTATAATTTATTCAACTTAATTGTTCAATAAAAAAATCTGAATTTATAGCTGATACCGACAGGCACCATTAATGAAGCGATTATTTCGTTACCCAAAACATATAACATTTTAATCCAATTGATATCTATATCTGGCATAATAATTAAGTTGAGCTTGACAGCTTAGGACCATGTTTTTAATGGTTTTTTTTTGGTCGATTCAAACCGTTCAAACGATGAATAATGATTTCATTGATCTATAAAAGAGGAAACACGAGAAAGGAAAGAAATGGCTATTTTCAATGGTCAAGTTTAAAGAAAGTTAGGCGACAACAACTTGTTTGACAGCGGAAAAACATAAAACAAATTAATTATGATTCGAAGACATGTGCAGCTTAATATTGTGACTAAAAGCAATTTTTCAAAGGTGCAATTACATTTTAAAAGTAATTAATAAGGCAGTGGAGGCTTTCCGAAGTGTTTGGATAATTAAAGCTCAATAATTAAAATTCAATTGTTAACACCAATGAACCTGCTTTTCGGGGAAGTGAAAAGCGGCCTTTAAAGGTCGCTGTGAATCTAATAATTAATTAAAATTCCATTAAACAGAAGAAGCCAAGTAGCATTGATCGATGGATCACACAATGCCGATTCAGTGATTTAAATGCCATCAGCAAATGTCCGAGTGCCTGACAACAGCAACAAAAGGCCGATCAGCTACCGATATAATATATTTTCGGGTATCTTTCGATCCATTAACATATCGGCATTTGTGCTTAAGCAGAAATAACAATCGTTACAAGGGCACCACACCAGCCAGCCAGCCAGCCATCACCATCATCATCAGAGGATGAGGCCGATGAAATATTCCAGTTATCTGGCCACAGATATATCCATTGTGAGAGAGGCGAGTATTTTTAGATTCGTCACGGTAACATCTCATTGAAGTTGTTGCCCTGAGATCGAAAGAAACAACCCTCGACAGACCGCTAACTCATCCAAATTGGTGTTGCGAATTCGCCCCGTGGCTGCCTTTGATGGGGGATTAGGCCTGCATCCCATGACGGACACCGAAGACAAGCCGGGCTTTGAAAGAAACCATTAGATGTTGCCACGGAAATACCACAACAGCATTTTTTCTATCTATATTTATATACATATATTTTGAAATCTTGAATTAAAACTTAAGCCACAAACTTGTCGGACTTGTTTGCTAGTTTCCTCTAGAGGAGGTGTGATATTGAAATCAACTTTGTTATTTGCTCAAAAAAGGGAGGAAGCCTTTTGGCATTGATTCTTGGGGGTTTTTCAGTGTGCCAAAAAGTGATTTATAGAAAAAATATGAAAAAAGGTTAAGCTATACATTCAATTTGTATAATACTAATAAGAGTTTATGGTGCTAACAATAGCCTTAACTGGTCCATTTTGGTTTTACATTTAAAGAAGTAAATGCCTTATAAGAAAATCGATTGTTTTGTTTATTTTATGTATAATTTAATTGATTCACTTTATTTACTAGTCTGCTTATAAAACACTTAATCACAAATAGTCTTAGTTTATGTTTGAAATGTAAACTAGAAGCTACGGCCTATATTTACATGTCTATTAATTGTTTTCCGTATAACTAGTTCCAATGCCAAACTGTTTCCAAACAAGTATTGGCTTTTAAGGCTTTTATTTGGTTATTCCAAATATCAACTGGATTTCGCGTAAAGTTACAGAACAAGATCATAAAATTTAAAAGGTTTTGGAGAAGAAATTTAATTTCATTTAAACAGAAAACCCAGTATTTCAAGATAGCTTTTATATTGCTTTTTATTTATACTTTCTGTTTTAAATAAAAATCTCGTGATTTAAGATTTATCTACCTGGCCAGCACACACCTCAATTTATTTCCATGTCGCATAACTAGTTGCGTTGCTCTGGAAATCATTGGGCGATCAATTTATGATCACTCGCTGCGAAAAGCTTTCCGTGACGCAAACGGTTAATCCATAATCGAAAAGAATTAGTTAACATAAATTGAATAATTTATTTGCCCGATCTCGATGCCAAATTTAAAACCAAAAGTCACATATGCTATAATAATAAACGGTATCAGATATAGTATATTCTCGGAGCAACTTCAATTGGCATTTGCCTGCGATTGGTCGGCAGATCGATTCTGGTTTGATTTCTCAATTGCGAATGTAAGCCGAACCGGATTGAAGTTGAGTGCGAGACGAAACCCTTTTGGTCGAGTTCAAGGCTCGCCACGTGTCGTATACGTGATGTGCCGGCTCTGGCTCTGGGACCGGCACTTGAGCAAATCCACACGTTGTTGCAGTAAACACTTTTCACACAATTAAACAGCAGCAGTCAGTCGGAGCCACAGTTGCCAGCGGGCAACATTAACTAACTAACTGACTTGTAATGTGGCAGCAATAAATTTTATGTAAATCGCCGCCTTTTTCTCTATTTTTTGTTTTAAGTTTTATTGCAGCCACAGAAGAAAACGGTACAGAGCTAAACAATGCAAATAAATTACAGCTGCGGGTGCGGATACTTTGCCAAGCTGATGTGCAATTGAACGCAGAGATGCACACACACATAGCGTGTGTGTGCACAACAAAAAAGCCGCAGAAATATAAATACAACCACCACCCGCGGTAAGAGACACACACACGGAGAAGCGGCTGAGATTTCCAAGAATGCAAGGCATTAATATGCACTGGAAACAAATTAAGACTGATTTTGCTTTTTACGTTATTTAAAAATAGTTGAAAATAAAAGGAATATACTACAAAAATATTTAAAGATTTAAGTTTTACTTCAGAAGGTCGAATAAAAATATACAATAAATATTACAAAGTCATCTACTAGAGATCTATAGATGCCCTGAAAACCAATTAAGACTGCTATGATTGCCACAAGTTTTTAATTCTTGTATTATTAATAAATTGTTGAAAATAAAAAGAAAATACTAAAAAAATATTTAAAGATTTTAGTTTTAATTTAGAAAGTCAAATAAAAATATGTAAAAAAAATTACGAGGCCAGTTACAAATGCTTAAAACTTGGGTTTCGAGAAACAAAGTGTTATTTCAAAAACCCATTTATAAGAAATAAATAAATGCCATATTACCCTTTCTACATTTTTTAGATTTAACACAAAATGGAATTTAAGCCTCAAATCAAAAAAATTAATCATATTTTCGATTTTAAATCTATTTTTCCGGAGTTACTAATTCTACAAAATTATTTGCTAATAAAAAAAACCCATATAATAATTCTTTATTCAGTATTAAATTTGCAATAATATTTTTCTTCAGTGCCCAGCCAAGCGGGTGGCTGCTGTGACTCTCAGCTGCTGTTGCTGTTTTTTCTGTTTTTTTTTTCTGTTGCATTTAACCTGCAGCAGCAGCCGCAGCAACCTGCAGGCAACAACAACAATCGCAAACAACAAGTTATTTTTGTCCAAGTCATCGATTGCATATGGCAGCTTTTGGAATGGAAAATGCGAGTGACTTCGCTGGCTCGGTTTTCTTAAGCGATTTAACCGAAGAATTGATGCATTCCTAAACTAATCGCTGGGTTTAAAAAGGGTACCAGCCACCAAAACAGAACTTGCTAATTGGAATCAAATGAAACCGTTCGCATAAAATTAATGCTAATATGTGGTCTCAGAATAAACGTGTTTATTTTAGGCATAAGGTCAAACTATCAAAACGTCCAAAATGTTCTACTAAAATCTCATAAAATATTGGTTAGCATGGCAATTAGTGATTATTCTAGGAATTCCAGTTTCCTGATCTGAGATATGCTTTCATCTACCTATTTTTCTTATAAACTTTATACTTTCATTAAAATTTTTAATTAAATACAATTAATTATCCAACGGTTGCACAAAACATTTCGTTAACATTTTAGTTGCTTCTATAATCTATTAATTTTAAGTTTTGTTGTTTTGACACACACCAAATATATATATTTATTCTAGTGTATCATTGAAATTAATGAGGGCCTTAAATTATAAACATTTTTCATTTTGTATTTAATATTTTCATGAATAAAACAAAAATCATGCATTAGAGTCTATCAAGATTTATGGATATATTAACACATACTTAATTTAACATAAATTTTCATTGTGTGTCATGTGATTTTAAGTGGGCAAAGAATTTAAAGTATATTGAGCTTAGTTTGGGTTTTTCAAAACATTTTTAGCACAAGGATTTCCTAAAATATAAAGTTCTACAAACAGACAGTTGGTTTATAGCTTTAAAGTTTACGATTTTCAAAGAATATCTCAAGGAAATATTATTAATAGGTATTCAAATTCCACAAACGAATATATTTATAAACATTTTATTTACAACTTAAAGGAAATTGCTAAGAAACACATTTTAAAAACCCAAATGAGCCTTTAACTCTACCAAAAATATAAAGAAAATACTTTTAAGCATATTTAAGACACTAAACGTTTAAAAACATTATTCTTCTGTGAGTCTAATCGTTTATTTAATTTTTCTCTGAGGGGGCTGGGAAGATTGGCTGACAGGTGGTCCCCAGCCCCCCCTGGGCAACTTGTTAACTTGTTCTTTTGCATATTCATGCGGCGCATGTGGCCAGCTACTTTGTCATTGTTTTTGTGAAATGGTTGAATGGCAAAGTTTAAGCGATCTCCCATGGCGGAGGGAGCCCAAGCCCAACAGCCTCTCGAGATATCATTAAGGCTTACGCAAATTGCTCCGATTTGTGACAGATTTGTGGTGTTTTTTGGTAGGCATTGAATTATGCTAATGTCGGCGCCATGGCGATACATCATTAGGTGCGTGGCGGGCAGATCGTTATGTAAGGTGTCTTTTTGTGTTCATGATTTTATTTCAGCCCGAATTTGGAGCACGAATTGTATAAGCACTTTGCAGGTTGCAGTTCGTTTTATTTTTGGTTTCTCGCCTAGGGGACCAGGGGGCGACCTACCTTGATTTAGAGGTTGCACTGAGCTGGGTTAATCCAAAGCTGCGTTAAATATCCAAGAAATATCCGCGAAGTCACTGAAGCACTGCTAACTGGCTAACTGGCCAACTTTCTTGCCAAATCTGGAGGCGGCCGCTTAATTATTTTGTTGAAAACGCATTTGCATAAGATTTTCTCGCTATCCCTGGCTAAATATTATTTTTTGCGTTGATTTTTTATGTAATAAACACTGGGAAAACTGTTGCTATTACGGTGCCGCTGCAACAACAAATATATATTTTATATATATAAATATAGCTCTTTCTTCACACGCACACACACACTCAGGCAGCACGCGCACGGCTCAAGTCGCGTATCCGTCGGATGCAGAGATACAATACACCAGAGCTACCAAGCCAAAGACAAAGCAACAACCGTTCGCTGGGGCGCTCGTCGCACGAATAAAGCGGCCCAAAAGACCTGGCCAACACTTGACGGCTAAAAAGCCAGACAAAATCGGAGCCAAACACAGCCAAACAAAGGCAGCAAACTCAAAACTCAAAACACAAAACGGAAAAAAAGGCAAAGCCAAAAAGACAGAGGCGCGAAATGAAAAGTGTTTTTATTTCTTCTTTTTTTTTTTTGGATTTACTGCCGTTTTGTTTGCCGTATCGCTTTTTGGCCAATGCATTTGGCGTTGGCCTCGTTAGCTTGCGGTATACACTAGGAATAAATATCGCCATTTAATTACAAATATTTGCTTTAGGATTTTAATGTAAAAATATAGAAGGAAAGGCTATTCTTTGCAATTAAATAAGAACAGAATGTTTTTCATTTTAAGAATTATTCTTTAGTCTCAAAAATATATTATTTCTGTACGTTTTTAGAAACTCTTTTGAGATTTATTTAATTTTAGTAATTTTGCTTCATTTCTGGATGTAACTACATTTGCCAATAGATCCTAAAAGCAAGATTTCTTTTTATTTTTTCTTTAATTTTAAAGGATAAGTTACCAGCCATTTAATTGTTTTCCCACTTTTTGTTTGCATTTATATTTATATATTTTTTTATATTTGAAATATGTTAGAGATCAAGCCAAGCTTTAGGGCACCTTTTGCTTATCCAATATTCAAACTAAATGCTATCTAAGGGCGATATTTATTCTAAGTATATAGAATATTCCGTATTAAGTGTTCCACAATATTTATTTAGAGTGTAGTATGTACGTTTTGCTTTTGGCCTGGAACCGCGATCGAAGACGGAGACGGTCGTGAAAACGTTTGCAAAGTCAGCGCTCAACTGGTTCGCTGGCCGACGCTCAAATTGGTTTTATACGCGGATCAAGCTCAGCTCAGGAGCGTGGCAGTATCTCAGAGATACAAAGATACATCCGCTGCACTGGCAATCGAAGCCAAAGAGCTGCCTGCTGCTGGCTGCTGCTGCTGGCTGCTGGCCACCATTGAGGTAGGTTGAGCCGAGGAGCGAAGACTCCGCCGCCAGGTGTGGTGTATTACTCGCTGGTTCAGTAGTGCCAACTGGTTCCACGCTGGCCCTCTGGCACTCTGGCCCACCTTTCCCAGAGCCCCGAGATCCGAAATCCAAGCTCCGAGCTCCGAGCTGAGCTCAGCACTTTGAGCACACACACGGTTCATTGAAAATTCAGGCTCTCCGTGGGTAAGTTCATGGCTAGGCACATAGGCGAATCCACTGATTAACTAGTTCTATCTGCCGAGTGGCTGACGCAGGTCTGGATGGTGCTTACTGAGCATCAGCCTATTTAATACTCTTTGTATTGGGTATTCTGCTAAATAAAGAGATTTATAGAAATAACCATAGAGGTTTTAAAATATTTATTAAGATTTTACTGATTATGATTGAATAAAACTCATTAACAGGCTTTGTAATAACTATACAAGTTTATCTGTCATTCCCAAGAGTATTTTTCGTTGAATATAAGCCTTATCTAAAAACGTACCTTTTTTGTTTAAACATTTACATACATTAAAGCTATTCAAATAGGATATAAATATAAATGAGGTCCTTGTAATGGAAAATACCTTATTTCAAATAAATTAAAGCCAAGAAAAATGAAATAAATTCGTAATGCAATCCTTCTAATGAAGACAAACCTTTTGGCAGGGGAAATAAATATATAAATATAACAAATTAATATTCAACTTAAATATACAAAAAAAAGCTGAGTATTTAAACGAATATAATCAATATTATTAATATTGTATTAGTATAATATTATATAAATATTTTAATATTGTAAAACTAATTAATTAAGAATTCAGATTAAGGGTTTATTCAAATAAATATGTTTCTCATATTTTACCAAACTTAACACTCCAAAACGTAAAGGAATTTAAAAAATCAGTAGTATTTTTTATGGAAGGTCTTTCTAATTATAAATTACACATTTGATTCGACTTAATGCTACTTATTTTAGTTTATGAGTTCTTTTCAGAGCAGACTTAGCCTAAAAAATATGATAAAATCAAAGCTCTATATAGGTAGTCACCCCGTATTGTTTAATTTTAATAGAATTCAAATTGCACATTTTGCTATATTTTTTATGGTCATTTAAGTGTATTCTGGGTCTCGTCGTGTCCACCTCCGGCGTCCTTCCTTTCTCGTTTTTAATTAACATAATTAAAATAAAATAAAGGCGAGCAAAAGCCACAAAAATGTATAAAATCAAATTAGCATGAGAACAACTTTTAGTTTTATTTACTTCTCCTTTTTCGCGGCATTTCAGAGTGAGCGTTATTTTTTTTATTTGGGAATCTTCTGTGCGAGTGTTTCTGTTAATTTCGGTTTTTGTGATTTTTTATTTGTATTTTTGATTTGGCTGTTAACTCCGCGTCAAGTTCATCAAACACGTCTGATTAGGAGACCGCCCGCTCCAACTGGCAACTGGTTAGCCGGAGAGTCACCGACTGAATCTCAGTGTGCACCAAAAAAAAAAGATTCCAATAATTCTGAGAATTACTTAGGAGCTTGCTTTAGACTTTTTTGTTGCCTAAAATATTTTTAAATTAAGTTTACAGGTTAAGAAATATATTTATATAAATTTTTATTAGAAGTAAAGTCATGCCTTAGATTTGTTGGAAATGGATGGTTAATGAATTCAGAATCATTTCTGAAGAATAGAATGTTCTTCTAATTAATTATCACTTTCTAAATATTTATTTGTTACCAAAATAAAGCTTAGACCTTACATGTATATTACCTACAAGTGTGGTGTAAATTAATTATAAGAATAAATATTAAATAAAAGTCTATAAAGCCCCTAAAAAATAGAAAATAATATAAACCAACTCATACTTCATCTCTGTGTGTTTTTAAGCTAATGTTCTACGAAAAACCTCAAACAATCATATTCAAAACTCAGTATCTAACTTAATTTCTTTTAGATTTCAATCAAATTTTTTTCTGGGTGTGGGTTAAAGATCTTGGGACTTTTTGGCCAAGTCAGTCGCCAGTTAGCCAGTCAGCTGAGCTGCGAGCTGGTCATTTGAATGCCAAAGGCATCGCACGCTGCTCTTTTCACATTTGCCGTTGGTTGGTCTTTTGGCTTTAAAAAGCAATTTATGATGAGCGCGAACAACGAATTTATGACCAGCTCCGAGCGGGTCCACAGCCAAACACCGAGTCGGATAGCGATATCCGATCCGCATCCGATGATACCGACACGAAACTCGGCCGTTTGATGCGAAACTCTTTTCGCTTAAATGTCAAACTAATTTAGGCAAGACGATCCATTAAAACTGGATTAATTAAAGGTGCAACGGCAGCCACTGGTGTATATCTACTCCAGCCGCAGTCAAAGGCCTTCAAAGAGCTAAGTCTGTCCCTGGTTGACTGATTGATTAGCCCATTCAACGACCGATTGAGCACCTAGTTGACCATCGGGCAGAAGATATATACGGCTTGGCTGATAAGCCCAAAATAATGTGACAGGATTGGCAGTTCTTTGTTTAATGTTGGGAATAAAATGGTCATTCTATAATTCTAATTAACTTTTTAAACTTTAATATGTGCTCTTGCTAATATATTTTTGAAAGATTACTTAAGCCAAATAATTAGTATGAGTTAAAATTGAATTCTTATTATGTTTTCTTATCCTAAATTTACAGAACATTTAAGTAACTTAGCCCTCACCTCTTTATGCTATTTATATATCAATTTCATATAGAAAATAGTAGGAAAAGAAGTTTAATAATTTCAATAAAATAAATGTTACTAAAAGGTTTTTACCTTTCAATAAACATTTGAATAGTCTGTTTCTGTTTTAAATATGATAGTTAATAGGTTAAAATATATATAATATCATTTATTATAAAGCAAGAATACATCTTTAAGTTAAATGTATTCGTTTTCTAGTCTTTTTAAATCTAATGCCTGTGTATAAAGTCTTATTGAGTAGAGCTTTTATGTATTTTGCTAAATAATAAATCACTTTAAAAATAGACTAGACTTAACTTAACTGCGTGATTAAAAGACCAACTAACTGAATAGACTTAGTAATTAATCATGGCGCCCAGCGTTTTGTCATTCGATTTGATCTCTCCCACTGGTGTCTCGCCTCCGGGACTAGCCGAGTGTAATTAGCAGACTTTGCTTATATAATTATTTCAAATATTTTAATTAACAAGTGGCCATATACATGTGCGCAATATCCCGTATCTCTGGCCCGCACTGCACTTGGTCAATTAAGCCGAGTGCTCCGCGAGTTGGCTCATTCCCAATAAATATACTCGAACTGGCGGCAGTAAAGCCCGAAAAGGAAAAGGAAAGGTGTTGACCTTGCGGGCCAAAACAACACGCACTGCCAAGAAATGTCGGCGATCCGAGGCGTTAACTCACCTGGTTTGCCTTCTCCCCAAAAAGACAAGAAATCAGGCCCAAAACGACAACAAATTCCAATGGAAGAAACCCTTCAGAAGATCTGTAAAAGTCAAAAGTGAAAGTTAACTCGTCCCTAAATCGTTTCAAGTTCAAGGCTGTTTCTGGCCACTGGTATTTAGAGTACTTAATGTACTTTAATATTTTTGCTCTTTAAATTTATATATATACTTAAGAGCCATAAGTATATGTGTATATATTGGCGGTAATTTGACATTTAACGCTTTCATTTGCTCCGCTTGTTGTTGCCACACTTGATCACCGAAATTATGTCCATAATTACGCTGGTGTTAATCGATTTTTAAGTTGTATATACTCGACTTTTTGTCTACTTTTTTTTGGTGTAGAGCGGGGATTATACAACAAATATTTAACACCTTGCAGACAATGGAAGTTGGGGTTTTTATCGCCCCGCTCGCATTACTAACGGCTGACTCGCATTTGAATTGCTTTTCAAATCCACTCGGGGAATTAAATCGTCGCCGTCCGTCCCTCCGTTCAATGTTGAAAGTCAATAAAATATCAAGTTTTTAATTTATATATTTTCTGTACTAGTATTCGCTTATTCGGCTTATTCGCTTTGTTGCCAAGTGGCCAAAATGCCTTTGCATTCGAAGCACTCTCTCGCACTAACTGCACGTTAGTATCTAGAGCATGAAATCCAACTGGCCGCCTCGCTGGCTCTCGTCTCGGCCTGGCTTAGCTCAACTGGACTGGGCTCAAACTGGACAAGTGGCTGAGTGGCCAAGAGATTGTTAGCACCGACAGAATATCTACGAGATCGTAATCCGTTCAAGACGCCGGTCGATTGCTCTGCGATCGCCTAGAGTGTCTTGTCTTGTGTTTTCACGCTTTTAATCCGAGATTTTGGCAATGAACCGATCTCCTAACAATTGGTTCAAGTTAATTGGTTTTTAGCTTATCTTGTTAACTAGCTGAAGGAAAAGTATATTTTTCTCAAGATTGTATTAATTTTTAAGATGAAGTAAGAAGCTATTGTATACAATTTATAATAAAATGTTATATTTATCAGTTAAGACCAGTTAAGACCAGTAAAGACCTATAAATAATTATTAAGTATTTCATTCATCCATTTAGTGACATAAATAATCTTATTTGCTAAATATAATAATATAAATTACCCCTTACCATACATCTTAAGGCCGGCATGATTGTTTTTTTGTTAAAACTCCTAAGGAAATCCCCCAATTTAATCAAATTTAAGCCCCAGCCCATTCACCTCCATTCCACCCACTATTCAGCTCGCTCCCTGCCTTTCGCCGAAGGCAAAAACTAATTCTATCCACACTTGCCCAATCAGGCTCGTTTCCGCAACTAATCTGTCTGCCGCGGAGCAGGCAGTGTATTGCAATTTACCTGAGCAGCTTCAAACAAAAAGCCAACAAGAAACCGAGAGCAAAACACTGCAGCGCCCAATAAAGTCAATTACCCAATTCCCCGACTTGGGGGTACCTTGGGTGATGGCAAACAATTGCCGCTCGAAAGCCGGAGTTGAACTGCCGCTGACTGCAGCTGCCCGCCCTCTTGGCTACTGCGCCACCACCACTGACTAACTAAGCCACTCAAATTCCAATTCGGACTAATTTTCTTGGTTGTCGAGAAGAGCACAGACACACATGGGCCAGCAAATGCATTGGCCAAAGCCGAGCGGGCAACAGAGTGGCGAATTTGGCCATTTTACAGCGCAAAGAGCGAAAACTGGGTTCCGCTCCACCGACCGCCAGCTATTTGTAAAGGAATTTTTCTATATATAAAGTGGTTTTCATATTTAATAAGTATAGTTGTGAAGAATTCTGTAAGTTAATGGTTTTCAAGTATATTTCAACACTTAGAAGCTGTGCAAGTTGTTAGATTATATCTTAGGAAATCAACATAAATAATAAATAAATAATAAATACAGCTTATAACTCAAAAAGTAAACCCCAGACGGGACTCAAACCCACGAGTGGCAGCTTAAGCAAAGCCTCTAACCAGGTGAGCCCAAAAAAAGAGTGCGAGCGAGATAGATAAATGCTTGTCACTTTATTTTTTAATAACTTCTATGTTTGTTCAAGAAATTTTATTCAAATTTTCACCTTACTTACTTTACTTTTTACAGAAATCTTGGCTATAAGGCTTTGAAATCTCTTTTGGTATAATTTTTTGTGGGTGGTTAAATTAAAATTAAATTAAAAATTAAATTTTAACAAAAGAATATATAAAAATGTTTTTACAAAACTTGGTAGCTTTAGCTCTTTTAGTCTCTGAGATCTAGGGGCTTATACGAAAAGACGGGCATACAGCCAGGGCTAAATCGACTCCCCTAGTGATAGTGACTAAGAATATACTCTCTTATATAAGTAACACACAGAAAAAGATGAGGTTTGTGCGTCAGAACTTTAAGAATAAATTAAGAACGATCTCGCTTAAGTTCAGTATAAAATGGCTTTTTTAAATTATGGAAATAAGCATGCAAATTTGCAAGTTATTTTCGGTTAACAAAAGCGGTCGACATCTCTGATGACGGCTCACGTGCAGACGGGCTGACAGAGCCGCAGAGAGAGAGAGAGAGAGAGGGAGAGGAGAAGGGTTGGGCGAGGGACAACTGTCGTCGGGCGCCCGCGTTCGTTTCTTAAGTCATTCGTTTTGCCTGACACTAAACTGTTGCACTAAAGTGTTGAGTTTGTTTTGTTGCTTTGCTGCTGCTGCTTGTTACTTGTTGTTTTTGCGTTTGTTGTTGTTTGGCGCTTGTCGATTTTACAGCCAAGTTTGTTTTTGGGGCTTTGTGGGTTTATATGTGTTTATATATATATATTTTAGCTGGTTGTTTTTCTACATTGCCATGATGTTGTAGTTGGGTCAGGTTGCAGATTCGAAAGTGGGTCAATTTATTACTGCAATGAATTGGTAACGCTGCTGATGCTATTTGTAGCTGCGCTCGCAGGGTTTTTTCCTATATTTGTTGGCTTATGCTTAAATTTAATTAACTGCAACCATTTGCTGTGCCTGCTTGGTGGGCGGGTCGCTCAATTAACTCCGAACAAATTTGGACACACTCCGGCTTGGAGATGGGGAAGGTCATCCCTCGGGGGCCAATGGACCAGGAATAGCCATCAGCTGGATGTGGGTTAAATGTTAACCCATGTACTTGCGGGCCGGCTCGATGATGAGCCGCGCATCTTGCAACATTGCATAAGCAGCCGCCGCCACCGCCGGCAGCTGGAAAAATAGTAGGATTACACGGGAAAAAATTTTAAATAGATTGTTTAATTATTAGTATTTCTTTACAAAATTATTACATATTTAAAGGCATTTTTTCCAAGTTTTCCAAGTTTTTATTGTTTCTTATAATGGCCCCCTCTTAATACTCTTTACTACCTTTCCTTGGAGCCCATATATATTTTCTCTCAGTGCCTTTGGTAAAATGGGTAAAATGGTAGAGTGCAGGCCATAAATACGGCTCGGCTTGGAGTGCTCAAGTGCCATGTACAGGCCATTAGGGAAGACATGAACGATGCTGGCACTGCAATCTGTTTTTCCCTCGGTTAATGTCTTCGATTTTTGGGCTTTGGGACTTCGGTCTTCGGTCTTCGGTATTCGGATTTTATGTGTGAGAAATCCATCGGAATGGCGCAGACTGTCTGTCTCGAAAACGCATTTTCAGTCATTCCGAGCGTGTTTTATGTGCAGCCGCTGCAGATAAACCAAGCCAACAACAACAGAAGCCAATGAATTGCCAATTGTGGGAGTTTAGCTTCAGCTCCTAGACCCCAAG
Source organism: Drosophila pectinifera (assembly GCA_008042775.1). Lineage (NCBI taxonomy): Eukaryota > Metazoa > Arthropoda > Insecta > Diptera > Drosophilidae > Drosophila > Drosophila pectinifera. Next base: position 23,653 of record VNKC01000111.1, read on the forward strand.
TTGGGGAATGAACATCCATCTTGCCATTGACGTTCCAATTTCGATTTTCTGTTGAAGAGAAGATTTGCAAATACCTCAAGAAGTAGCACTTCGCCCAGAGCTTTAAAGCTCTCAGTATATTGGAAAAGATTTCTGGGAGATTTGGTTAATAACATTCGATTCTTATTGTATTTTCTTTCAGTGAAAGCCTCATACTATCCATCTTTAAGTGAAAGCCTCAGAAGCTGTAAGAGTACTTCATAAAATTATATAGTTAATTATGTTTTATTCAAAATAAATACATTATACACATTTATAATATAATATAAAAGATGATGAAAGATTTACAATTCCCTTTTAATAATTAAATTCAAGGTATACTTTTAAGGATTATATGGAAAATTTTACTTATTTCTATTGCACATATTAATTTTACTTAATATTACAAATTTTATGTTATTAATAAATGTTGCCTCTTCTAATTTTATTAATTATTTGTTTAATTCTTTTGAAGGAGTTCTACATCGATGAGGAAGCTTTTACTTACATTTAACTTGACGCAACTTGGCAAGCAGTACGCTGATCGTGTGATATAGCATTCAGCAAAAGCTTGACTCTCAAGCTTTTTAAAGCAGTGCTGCCGTTAAAAATAATTTTAAAAATAAACCACCAGACATATAAAAAAACCTAGACTGCTAAGTATAAATTAAAAAGCACTTTTACAAATAAATCCTTACAGCTATTAATGGTTAAGATAAGTCGTATTTCTAAGCCAAAATCTATATATATGGTATATAGGTTAACAATACTGCCCAAATCCGAGCAAGCAAAATTTTCCTGGCCTCGCCTGCATTTGCGTTTTATGAATATTTATCTGAAATATCCAAGTACCCAAGCAAGTCCATCAAGCCACCAGCTGTTTCTCGGGGCGAGTGGCGCCTACGATTCGCGATAATCCAGTGTAATCCAAAACCCCAGCCAAAACCCGAGAACAAAGTCGGGAAATAAAAACAACAGAAACGCAGTCGCCAAACCGACAAGTCGCTAACTCGACTCGAATCATCGCCCAATCAGCCCCATGGAAAAGCACACTCATCAAAAACATTCGGAGAAACGCCTTTTTATTCGATAAATACACAAATATAAATTATTAACTAATAAATAACGCTGGCGAAACGGAATAAACAAGCCAAGATGGTGAGATTCCAAAATTAAACTCAGGCTAAAAATGTGCAGGAAAATTGATGGAGGGAATCTGGGGAGCAGCATGCTTATCAGGCCTTTCTTCTTCTCCCCTCCTCTTAATTATTGCTGTAATCGGTTTCCGTTTTCTGCTGCGCATTCGGCTTAGTAGTGCACCTAACCTATAACATTTAATTATAGAATTTGCCCATAATATGTACTATTAATAAAATGAGATTGAAACTCAAAGAGATGCTGAGATTATGAAAATTTTATTATTAGGAGTACATTGGCTTATTTACTAATTTGTATATTAAATACAAGTAAAGTACTTTAATATCTAGGTTATATAAATAGTTATTCAAGTATAATTTATTTTTATTGATTATTTATTATTTCATTAATATATTTTGTGGTTTTTAGTGGTCAGTCTGTTCCGCCTTCGCTGCACATTCGCCTTGGTACACCTAACCTCTTATAGGCTATGTCTGATCGAATTTCGAATGCACAGACAAAGCCTAGTAGAGGCTAGATTTATAAGGAAACTCTCGGATTTAGCCACACCAAAATTTTGTTTTACATATGCAATCGGGGAAAATCGTTAATATATAAAAATAAACTAGCTGCGCCGCTTTCTTTGCATTTATTGCCCGGAATCTGGATTTTTTCTTCGGTTTGCCGACTTAATTTATTAACTTGTTGCCGCCGCCGCCGTTTCGCATTTCGTGTTTTGCGTACACAGTTCATGTCTGATCTTTTTTCGAATTGCTTCTTTTTTTTTATTATAAAAAAATTAATTGCTAGCCAGTCGAAAATTTATCAGCGAGCGAATAAATGCCGAGCGCCCAAATGGAACGAACGCCGCCTCGCAACTGGGGGAATCTACGTATTGGTGGGGCTCTTTCTGCGATTAGCAAAGAGAGAGAGAGATATGGGGAGCACGCCCTCTAACAGCAAACATCAGTAATATTTGTATGTATGCGAGTGCATTTAAAGTTCAAGTTCAAAGCTGCGAGAATGCGGGAATTAGAATTCTGGCTTGGTCGCTTTTGCTCTCCAAGAGAGCGTAGAACGAAGACTGAAGAACAGAGTGGAGAGCGTGTGGCCAAGTGCACGTACACCCCGAAACAGAAGAGATCGCTTATCTACACAGAAAGAACAAAGGGGCCAATATAGCTCTATCAACAGTAATGTGCTAAATAAAACGTTTTACCAGATAAAAGGCGGGAAAGAATATATAAAGGTCTTAGCCAGAAGAGAGAGAGCTATCTTCAGAGAGAAAGCAAAAGGGGGATGAATTTTACAACCGAAGGCTAAATGGGGTTCTTCTTTTGCTATATTGACTTTGAAATACTATGAAAAAAATAATTGCAGCTTAACTGATATACTGATCATGTTTAATATGAATTCTGTGTCATGATGTATTCTACCTCCATACTTTTAGTTGTGAATTCGGACTTGCGTTATAAAATAAAATATACCAATCTTATTGTGGGTTTTTAACGAGCTGGTTAAGATGGTTTTTATTGTGTAGTGCTTTCTATTTTGGAGACCGGCCTCTCGCTCTCGACCTTCCTCTCTCCCATTCTCACTATCCACTCCACTCTCTGAATAGACAAAACTAGCGCTAGTTTCTCTTTGCCTTGATTGTTGCTGTTTGTAGTTTGGAGGAGCAAAAAGTAATCCATGTCAGTAGAACACTTTCGATTTTCTTTTTATTTCGCTTTTTGTTTTATTTTTGAAGCGGGGCGCTTGAACTATTTTTTTTTCGCTATTTTGGATTAGATTGTTGTTGATTTTATTTCTATTTTAATTGCCCAACTTTCACTGCATTTTTTCATTTTTTTTTTTTTTTGTTGTGAATTTCACTAGAACTTGGTATGTTTATTTTTTGTTTAGGATTTAATTTTTTTTTAAAGGATGAGTCCTGGGGATTTTTAGGGATGAGAGCTCTGCAACCGATCTCGACACTTGCAGAGTTTTGGTTTTAATAAACCCGAGTACGAAGTGATTTTATGCTTTTATACTCTCCGCTGCGCCGTCGACAGCGCAGTCGGCTTCAATGGCCGCCGTACGCAATGGCGTCGCCAAAATGCATGCGTATGGGTGTGGTGATTGTGCGAGTGTGTGTGCGTGTGCCGCGATCGCTGCTTTCGCATGCTTCATTTTATTATTTTGTTTGACTTTTTTTATATGCGAGAAAACTAAAGCGAACGGAACGAACCGCGGCGGAATGAACATTTTGCATCTTTCGATCGCGGCTTTTTATATTGGATTTTGCCTCAAACTGAACTCAACCTGGCAATGCCAGCCCCTCAGCCGGCGTCGCAGTCGCTACATGCTCTCACACACACGCACTCTTCAATATGAGTTACTTGCACATCGTTCTGTTTTGTATTGCGGTTGTTCGGTCGGTTCTCTTCACTTTTGGTCCGCCTCTCCCTCCTCATCCTTGTTGTTGTTGCCTTTTTTTGGCGACCCACTCACTCACACACTCGCATACGTCGGTTTGGATCTCTTCCTGCTGCCTGCAACGCCCACTCCCCCCTCCCACACACAAACACACGCAAGATCACCTCCTTTAACAGTCGCGGAAGAAATAATAGCATTTTATAAAATATCAAGTGTATTTGTGTTTGCAGCTCAAAAATCATTGCCTAATTCTTAGAGCCTGCTTGCAGGAAACTTTCCAAAGAAAAATATAATCTCTTTTTTTTTGTTTAAAGTAATAATAAATAATGGATTAATCAAAATTATGTCAATTTTCTATACAAAAATAAGGGAGCCGAAATCTGAGAATTTTTCACAGAAATTAAGCCCACAGTAACTTAATTTTTAATTGACTTTTTAATAAATTGGCTGAGTAATTAATAATAATCTGAATATCTATATAATTTTAATTCAGATTTTTATAAACTTACAATCCCTGCTAAAATTGCAACCTTAATTGTAAGCCTCCAGACGCGTCACTGCCACTATCTCTTTCTGTCCAAGCCGAGTTTTTTCTGCCGCTGGGTGTTGTCTGCCTTGTTATTGCGCATGCTTTCGGTTTTTTTGGCTTTTCGGTTTCTTAGCCTCTCTCTCTGAGGGTGCAAATTAAGTTCGAGTCATTAAACCGGTCAACTAAAATAACATTAACTTGAGATCAGTGTACAGCAAGGGAGTGCAAAAAAAAACAAAACAACAGGAACATCTTGATCACTTGTGGTCAACTTAAACGTTTTGTGCAGGGGTCCGAAGTTATTGACCGACTTTAGTAGTGTAACCCGATCTTCCCTGACATTCAATGCTTGGCCGGGAAATATAGCACCATCTGATAAATGCAACAGATGATCGAACAAAAACATAACTGTTCACACTTGAAGGGATTAGTTTATCTAAACTTACTACTACTTACTAAACTTTACTATATTTAGTCATTATTTTACAGTAATTTTAGAGATACTTGATACTGATTCTTGTCTTTATTTACTTATCACGGTATAAGGTAGAAGGACATGATTTTCAGACTCTATCTTTTCTTCACGCCTAGTACTCTTTGAGAATTATAGAGCAAAAGCACGCATATTTTCATAATTAATCTCGCATATTGTGTCACCAGCCATAAAGTTAATTTTGGCTTCGAAATCCCAGATTATTGAGCTGCAATTAATCAGATGATTGATTTTTTTATATACCTTCCGACAGTATTATGACGTTGCTCACACTCTCAACTTAACTGCAAGTATTGTGAGGTCCCGAAAAAAAGAAAGAATTGATAAATTAACTTGAACTCTCCACACACGCGCAGCCGTTAATTATACGCCATGTATATCAGTCGACGTTCCTGTTTTTTTCTGCCTTTTGTTGATTGTGGCTGTCTTATTTGTTATATTCTTATTCCGGCGAATGCAATGAACTCCGCCGCTTGTTTATTTAAAAATAAAAATACAATTTACACAAAAAAACGAAGGCAAAGCGTAGAAATCGAATCGACAAACAAAAGGAATTCTTTGTTTATGGCATTGCCAACCTGTGCTTTTGTGTATGTGAGAGTGAGTCCGTCCGCGATGGCTATCCCTGTCGCACCCGCGCCTTCTTAGTTGCTCTTCAATTGGGGCGCAAATTGCAATTTTTCGGTTTTTTTGTTGAGGTTTCGAGTTCATTGGCACCATGTAGATTTTATTTATCAGTTGAAATATTTTGCTAACAAATTGCAGTCAATGGCATTAGCCGCACCAAAAAAATAACAAAAATGCGACATGCACACACATACAAAGCAGAGCGGATGTGGCGGTTTCTCGTCCTCTCGCTCTCTCCCACTCCAGCGCGTGGGGGGCAGGCGGGCGTGGAAGGGAGAGGAGTTGATAGCGATGGAGATGGAGACAGGGACGGCGAACAGGTCACGCAAGCGTACAAAAGTTTATTCATCTCGCATCTCGCCAAAATGCGAAAATGCGCAGCAGCAACAGGCAGAATCGACAAAGTTTTCGAAGCCGAATCGATAAACTGGAGATAGAAGAGAGTTCTCTGCACACTTGTGCAAAGCTCCAAGAACCTCAAGAAAAATATCAACAACAAATCCACTTGGGGAAAATGATTGCATTTAAAATTGGTTTATTTTAAAACTAGTTCGAAAATTGGTAAGGTAACTTTTTTGAGTAATATATGCCATAGCTAATTCAAAATCCTAAAGATTTCTGATTATACAATTAGGTTAGGTAGTTTACGCCTGATCATTTTTGATTTGACTACTTTTGATTAGCAGCCTCAAGTATTTTGCACTCTACTTCAAGGAAGCTATCCTACGATTTTTGTTTACTAAAAGTGCTATATCATTGCACTTTACCTAAATAATGCACCAAATAATTATTTTCATACAAAATAAGATAATGATGCAGCCAAGGGCGGCTATCTTCAAGATGCAGCTAAGTATCAAGGCAGCTATGCAAATAATACAGTACATTATAACATACATACTAATAATATTTTGTTCAGCGATTTAAAAACGCTAAAGATTTAGATTTAATTAAAACCAAATCAGGTACGATATTACCAGTTGTTGGAGAATAAAATAGGATATTACTGCTTCTTGGGATCGGTTTCTATCGATGAATTCTACAAATTCTGATAACTATACAAATAAAGTTAATAACGCTTAATACTTAAATATTGATTATATATATAAATGATACTATTTTAAAATATCTATGTACATATGTACATATCTGTTCTCCATTGAATATTGATGCGATCACATTTTTCACTGTGCAACGAGCTTCACTTTTTCGGGTTTCTGTTTGTCCAGAAAAAGATGACGAAGAGGGAGTGTGGCAAGGGAGCGGTGGGTGGCGGGGGTGCGCGGGCGAGACGACTGCAAAATTGTTTAATTATAAAATGTAAAAAACGAGGCGAGCATCCAAAGAGAGAGCACAAGCGAGCGAGCTAGAGCGAGTGAGTGAGTGAAATACATAAGAGCGAGTGAGGGACAGAGATAAAGTTTTTGTTGAAGGACACACACGGTCTTTAAAAGTGAGTAATGCACTGGAGGTTGTTGACTCTAGCGCCGTCCCGCTCGCTCTGCCCCGTCTTGCCGGCGTCGCCTTCGCCTTGTATATTCTCTTTCTACTTTTTTTATTTGTATTTTTGCACTGTCCACTGTGCTGTTTGTTGTTGTTGTTCTTGCTGCTGATATAGTATGCGCTTGTGTCTGTGTGGAGAATCTTTTGTTATGCGAGTTTTGTATTTTTTCGGCATTCGCATGTGCGTTTGTGTGTGTGTGTTGTGCAAAGTCAAAGTGATTAAACTTTATGCGCAATTTATTTTGCATTCAGAACAACAACAGCAACGACAACAGCAAATGTAGCTAAGCCCAAAAAGAGCAGCAGCAGAATTATTAATGCTAATTTAACACACGTCAAAATTCGTATCCAAAAAATTTACCAAAATCGCGTTTACAGGTTCAGGTTCAATCGGAAGAAACGAGATAAGCGAGGCGATAAGCGTACACAAGGGAAAATATAGGGGCTATCTTAAGGCTAATTTCTTTCATGAAAATACCACATTTTATTTGCAAACTTTATTTATATCCCCTTTAATTATTGAAATTTTTTGTTTGATTAACAATATAGCCACGATTTCCTTGTAATACGACTAAGTCATTGGAATTTCTGCATATTTATCAGATCTCTAGATTCGCAGATCCCAAAATCTCCCAAACATGTGCCCAAATGCGGGTGTTGAACAGACCACACATTCCCCGCTTCTTTTTAACTGACTCACAATTTAATTTTCCCTTATTTTTTTGTTCGAATTCGGGAATTGCAGCAACATGCGGTTAAATGTTGACACCCAGCAGACGCCACACAGTCAACCGCAAAAACGCAGGCTCGGGTCCTGGAAGGAGTATCGAAAAAACCTATTGAGTGGGATGATCCATTAGGGTGGACTTCAATCAGTGGTTACTTATATTAGTATAACAAACAACAACTTTTTTATTTACTCTAGATATTTTATTCTAAAATAAATAAATCGGCGGCACCTGTGTGGCTAACTAAAAAATGTTGAGGAACTGTAAGCAACTAAATAATTATTTCCGGTTTTTCTTAGGCCATGCATTACTAGTGCAAAGAAATCCTACTAAGAATATCCGACTTAATCAAAATACCTCTTAATTTAATTAATTAATTTTGCCGCCGCAAGATACCATCCCAATCGCGTGCAGGCGGCAGCCTCCAGATGCGCGCAATATGGTGCTCCATTCTGGATGACGCCGCCAGCGTCATGGCCACAGTTGCAGTTGTTTTTGTTGCAGTTTCTGATGTGTTTTTGTTTAATGTTGTTGCTGCTGCTGCTGCTGTTGCTTTCTGTGCTGCGTTGTTAATCGTCTTGACGGCGTAGTCACATTGTGCGTGCTGCTCCCAAGGCCAGTGCAATATTTTACACGAGTGACATCGCCGGCGAACTTCCGTCAGTGTTGCGGCCTTTGTACACCGAAACAAAATGCTTTGGAAGATTTTTAGATCATGGAAACTGATGTCAGCTTTCGCTGGAAACATTATTTCCTTAAAAACCAATATTACATCAAGGACTTTGTAGAAGAAAATGTAAACAGACTGATTTGTCTCATTCAGCTTAAAATTTTTTATTTACTGATTGGAAATTTGTTACATGAGCTTAGCAACAATAATTTAATTTTATTTTGAATTTAAAACTATCAATATTTCGTTCTCTATATAATTTATACTCGCAATTTAACTCCCTGCTCATCGTTTTCATTTTGATTCTTCTTTTTCCCTGCTCCCTTTTGTTGTGCGTCATCATCGCCTGGCCCTCCATTGCCTGACTGTTTATTTCGCTGCCCCAAACTCCTGCTTTACTTCCCCCTTTTGTAGTATTCCCCCCAATCGTCACCCACACGCACTCCCGATCGTTTAACACCCACTGTAAGTGGAATATTGTAAGCCAGACAAGTTCCTCGAATAACCACACATCAAGAAACTTATATGGGATCTTTAAGAAATTAAAATAAGTTAAAAAAAAATAACACTTTAAACTTACCTAGTGTATGATGTTCAACGAGGCGTATGCGCCATATATAAAGTATACAGAGTAGGTCTTCCTTAATATGGAGAATGTGCAATGTTGCCACAGAAATCACTAGGGATTTTAAATCAATTGAAAATGTGTCTAAAAATATGTAACTAATAATATTTAATAATATTGTAAGTTTTGATAAGCATTTGAATTGATTTAACGTTTTTAAGGGATATTTTTGGGAACCGTTCCAACGGATGTCATACACCTGGAAATTTTAAACTTGATTAGAGTTCACATATTTTTTGATCAGTGTTTTATCAATCGATCTTCCTGTGATTCAGTTGTCAAGGGTGTTGTTTTCGGGGTGGGGCTCATTCCCATCTCTTCATTGGAATCACTGTCAGTCTCTCTTTCTCTCTTAAAATTCTTGAACACCCCTTTAGAGAACCCCACTAAATTAGTTAATGCGCTTAGTTAGGTTAGTTAAATGTATTTAGTTAATTTCTAACTTTAAAAGCTTGCCAAAAGCTTATTATTATATATTATAAAATGGCCATGACTGGTGACTCGTTTATGGTGCTGTAAGTAACATATTTATTATATTATACTCCCAATATATAACCAATCCCCTGTAGCTTATATGGTCTGACAACTTTGGGTCTAGTGATGGCGGTCATCATCTGCCTGTTTGTTCCCGGCCTGGGCAGGTTCCTCAAGTTGACAGCGGCCAGGATCTATAAAGTCTATGCGGAGTACTCCCCAATTAGATACTTAAGCGATGATCAATTGACACCCGTCTCTCGACGGTGCCTGCAGCTGGTGGGCAAAAAGACGCTGGTCCTGGACATGGACGAGACCTTGATCACGGCCTGGATTCAGGGGCTCGGCCACCGTCGTAAGCCAGCTCCCAACGTGCCCCACGACTTTAAGTTCGTCCTCTCGGATCCCAGATTTAGCGGCGGCGTTGTCTATGTCTACAAGCGTCCCCATGTGGATTACTTCCTGGACTGCGTGTCTAGATGGTACGACCTGGTGGTCTTTACCTGTGGAACGGAGGACTACGCCTCACCAATCTTGGATTTCTTGGATGGAGGCCGTGGCATCTTAACCAAGAGGTTATACCGTCACCACACCGTAGATGTCGCAGGCTTGAGGGCCAAATACATATCGCTGTACTCGGCTGACTTGGCCAATATCCTGCTCCTGGATAATTCCAAGGTTGAATGTAGCTTCAACGCGGGCAACTGCATCCCCATCACTTCCTATAAAATTGGGCGGCGGGACGATGCTCTGATCAAGATCCTGCCCTTCCTGGACGCCCTGCGCTTCACTAGAGACGTGAGATCGGTGCTGGGCAAGTGCACTCGCTTCCAGTGCCTCACCACGCTGTTGGAGAGCATAAACAAATGAGTTACGATTTGTTTATGTCCTTTTTCTAATTGTTGTTATTTAGTTACGATTTTGAGGTTTTATTTTGTTATATTTTAAAGCATTACTATTTTAAAGCAACCACCAAAGAAGTGATTCATATTATAGAACGATCCGTGAATATTTTTCTTATAAGTTAAATGAAATATTTTAAAAAGGGGGTTTACATTAAATTGTTTTTAATATTGATTGTGTTTTTTATTGCCTTTGGTGGTGCCATCTTTCACCAGTCTTTCCTTGAGTCATGCAAGGGCGTGCTTAGTCACATCCAAGTTGTATCCGTGCCATTGAGACCATACCGCGATGTGATTCACTCTGGTAAATGACTCTGACCAAGGTTGCAGCGATATCGGAAGGGCCACAACTCATATTAATCAGAGGCTACTATAATATATATACATATATATCTGTTCCACTTTATCGGAGCAACCGGGTTGCGACAGTGAAAAATGAGCGAGTGTCACAAGGATCATAGGGTAGAGCCCGAGCTCTTCCATCTGCATTTCGATCGCTGTAAAACGGAAACAGGTTTCTTCGAAAGAAAGCTGACAACTTTAGTAAAAAAATACAATAATTAAATATTGCGAATATTACATATCTATTAGGGGGATTTTGTTTATTGAAAAAGAGGCATTTGTTGATTAATAAGAGACTGTAGACTGTATATTGAAGAAAGTGATATTTTCACAACAGAAAATATTTACAATAAAATAAACTGAGCTGTATTATAGCCATTTTAAAACAATACGATATTATACGTGGAATTTGCCAAGATCTAGCTGCAAACAATTCCCAGTAAATTCCTCGAAATAGACCTGTAACTGGAGTCTCCTTTGTAAGCAGTATACACATCATAGATGAGTCCAACGCGGAGCTTGAGAATCGAATATTTTTCGTGCTAATCCCTAGTCCAGCTCACCAACCATTTGGGTGCGGCAATTAAGTCACCATCACCACCACCAGCACCGCCGGCGAGGAGGAGGAGAAGGAGGGAGATCCCGGCTTTGGGGAGCAGAGAGTGCCACGAGATGCAGGGGCTCGCGCGATTCCAGCGAAGATCATTATTGTCTCGTCGCGGATGCTGGCAAAAGGCGGCGGCGGCCCCAAAAAAAAATACAAAAACAGCAACAAGGCAACGCAGCAATGCGGCAGCGCGGCGGGGCAAACAAGTTAATGAACCTGCCTGCGCCGCCGTCTCGCAGTCCGGGATCCGGCATCCTTGGGCCCCCTCCTGGCGCGGAGGATGGAGCTGGGAGCTGGGAGCCCGTCCAACTAGTTTGGCGTTGGCTCTGGTTTTCGGCATGGTCTGTTTTCGGTCTGTTTCGAGGACCCGAGACCGTCGCGCCGAAATCTGTGGCATGAATTCCCTGGAAATGATCGAAATTTCATTTCATTGCGAGCCAAGCGGCCTCCAGCCAGCCGAAATTAAGTTCAACAGCATTCCACCGGTCAGCGACTGTCTGGGCCCTGGGCCCTGGCAAAAAACACTAGCCAGACTTAGAAGAATATCAATGAATTGAGATTGCAGTAGAGAGGGGCTCTTACAATTTAAGGAAATCTTTGCCTTTCACAACACTTTCAAATGTTATTGTTCTATGAACGAGATATTCATAAATGATTTGGAAATTTAATTACAAATACCGCCTCTTTCGGTGCCCAAAAAAACCTACCAAAAAACTTTCAAAACTCAACAACCACTTTAAAAACTCTAAAAACTCTCTCTCTTTTTAGACAAACTTTAATATTAAACGTCCTACAATAATGTAATGTTTGAAAGCTAACTTTAATTTTAAAATTAACGTAATCCATGATCTATATAAATTGCCAGGAAAATTTGTCTTTAAAGGGGACTATTTGCCAAGTTCCCCCATTATCCTTGAGGCAAGGAGTCAATGCCCTGCGTGGCGGGCTCGCATTACACAATTGCAACGCCGATCGGACGATCGGTGCTCAAGTTACACAGAACTCCAGTGGCCTACTTCCACTCGAGTGACCCGCAATGTCCCCGAACAATGGCCTTTGTGCCTCATGGCGATTTAGCCAGGAAAATGGGAACGGGAACAGGAGCAGAAACAGGAGCTGGACTAAAGCAACCCCATGATTTGATCCCTCTCCCGATCCTGCCCTGCCCAGTCAGCTAAAGACAAAGAAACCCATTTTGTCGCATTCAAACAGAAATTAATGTAAAACAAAACCCAATCCAATCCCAAACCCATCCAATCCATTCCAAGAGTCCTCTGACAAAAAGAGCGGCAGCGCGAGCGAGCGAGGGAATATAATTTTATTTTTATAACTGACCTCGAACTTTTGTGCAATGTGATTGAACTGCCTCTGACGATATCTGTGGGCCCTGGCTCGGGCTCTGCTCTCTGTTCTGTCCCTTTCTTCCCTTTCCCTGCACGGGACATGAACTGAGCGAAATTTAGCTGAGTTCTTTTAAAAGAAGTGTAAAATTGATATGGGATTTTCAATTTTAATATAAAGTTGCTGTCGGAAAATAATGATGTAGATCAAATATTTGATTTTTAAATTCTTTAAATTTTATAATTAGTATACGCGTCTTGCTTACTCGACAGTTGGGAATTCTGAAGCAAAGCAAGCGGCAAGAGTGCTGAAAGATAAAATAAAATAATGACTAAAGAAATTTTATAAATGGCTTTTCTAATAATAAATAAATCAGCTAGATGGTTTATTTCTTCAATCTTTATATTTTGAATTTATATAAGAGAATTTATTATAAGAGCTGAACTATAAATTTTATATGCAGAACAACTTGTACGTATACGTAATATTTCAAATTCTAAGCTGTATATATATATAGCTACAAAAAATTCTCTATAATCTAAAAATCGTTAAATTTAATGACTTTGTTGTTCTTTAATAATAATTAATCTAAATTTGCATTTAATATCCAAAGAAAGCTACTGTTTTCCCAATTTTTCGCAGTGAGCCCAGATGCAAACGCTAGCATTTGCATGCAGACTGCATACGGAGCTGTTGATCGCCTCCAACTCCGAATCCGATTTAGAGACCGATTCAGAGACCGAAACCGAGAATCGAGAAGCCCCGAGCCCGGGATGCAATCCAATCGTCGGTCGGTCGGTTGACAAACAATATGGAAATTTTACAGAGTGCACGCTGGAAATAAAAAGGGGAAGCGAAAGCGAATCTTAAATGGCAGCCAGAGGTGAAGGCAGGGGGGACGTGGCGGGAACGATAGTTGCAGTCGTCAGCGGGGAACGTTAAATGCATAATAAATGTGCGTTCTAGAGAGGTTGGGAAATAAAATGCGTGCGCCGACGTCGACGCCTTGCACTTTCAATGACCAAACACAACGATAAGAAATCGAAACAGAGATATAATACACTGAAAAAATAATTAGTTAATTTTTGTTATGCAACTCTGTTATAAAATAATGTCAAAAATTTAATCCCAAAAGTAGATTCAATGATTTGTTTGGAAGAAAATTCTAATAATGTGATATTTTTAATCACAGTAATCATTAAATATTAATATATTAAACAAAACAACAAAGTACCCTTAACTGTGCAATATTTCAAAGCTTTAAGGCAGTGTTTTTATTTTTAAAACCTAATTAATCGGTAAATATTTTCAAAATAAAGTAAAAAGGTAAGAATTTATGGAGCTATGGCTAATATTATCGATGATTTTATTTTTAACAATTTCCAGATAAGAATTTAAAGAGAACAAGACACAATTCATCTACAAAATATTTGAAAAATGCTTATTATATTTATTTATGTATATGTATATATTTCGATCTTATCTTATCTCCACTTTAAGTCTAATCAGAGGGGAAGAAACTGTGGGAATTATGTTAGTACCTTTCAAATAAAAGCTTCAATTTCGCCAACAATCTTCTGATTGACTTTGTTTGCCAAAACAATTTTTGTGAGCGCCAAAGTTAATGCCAAAAAGAGAGAGAGAGAGAGGTTTGAAAAGAGACACCGCGAGAGAAACAAACACAGTGTACAGTTCTTTATCAGAAATTGCTCTGCCTGGCTGCTGTGCAAATATTTAATATATAAAAGCACAAAACAAAAGAAACCGACAAAAAAAAACATAAGAGAAGAGAAGACGAAGAAAACAATAAATAGAAAGCAAAGGCGTTGGCAGCGACCGAATGGCAGTCAAGCTTTAATTCCCCAATACCAGCAACAACAACCACAATAAGAATACAAAAAAAAAGCAGCAACAGCAAGCACAAAAAATGTTTAGCTGACGTCATGTGTCCTTGAATTCGTATATTCGCTGGCAACCCAAAGCGAAACTCGCAAAATTCAATGCACTCTCCAACAAAAAAAAAATAAATAAATAAACAAAAAAAAAACAGGAGATAAGATGACAAAACCTCAAAATTTAATTAATAATAAACGGAAGAGGAAAACAAATATACCTAATTTGCATTGTAATTGCACAAATATTACATATACATTTTAAAACACAAGGCATGCAAGTCATAAATAATTGTACAATTATTGAATATAAAATTAAATATTTAAATGGGCAGCACCTTATTTTTCAAATCATATCAAACCGCCAAAGCTGTACAGCTGCTGTTGGCGTAGACTTTTATGGGTCACACTGAGCATTAAGCTCAGAAATACTTACAATTAGAGTTGCCAGATATTGCAAGATTCAAAGGTCTTGTTTTTACAGGAGTTGCACATTGCAATTCTTCATTTTAGGAAAAGTTGCCTTAAAAAGAATGCGTGTGCAACTCATTAAAAAACCCAAGCTAAACATTAACGGAAAACAACTGTGCGGGCTTCAGCCTTAATTTTTAGTATTTTTGCAGAGCACCGTTTTGGATTTTAATATAATCCCTGACACACATAGGCGAATTTTACTTACTTCAGGGTTAAGACTATCCCTAAACGTTGTTTGGCTACGTTCATCAGAGCAAAGTTTCTCACCTTCTTTTATCAAAGTTAATAACCTATTTTCATGTCAGCTCTTAAAAGTTACAATTTGGAAATTTTGAACTTCTCCACCTTTCTTAAATTTCAAAGTCTTGCTTACTTTCTGTTCGTAGTCTTTTTGCAAAATACATATCAACTTTTAACGTTCATTCCTTTAAATACTTTAATATCCTGATTTATATTGATAATTAAAATTAAAATGTAAAATGTAGAAATGCAAAATGCTGTCCTCATAAAAGCAGATCATTGGTATTTAATGTTTCTGAATTGAAAACACAACAAAAAAAAGACTTTTAATGGGGACAATTAGACAACAAATGTCATAATTGTTCGTAAAAAAATTTATAATCAAAATCAGAGGTTGTTTGGGTATATTTGTCAAAATGAAAATGGTATATTTGCTCTATAACTCCCACGGTCACACTGTATCAAACACAAAAACAACGAAAAACAAATCAGCACGCGCACATAGTCGCTGTTTTTTTATAATTTTTTAGTGTACGGCTTTTATTGATGCGGACTCTGGTTATTTAGAACAGCGAACAAATATAGTGAACGCCAGGTGAGTTATCGCGCACTCCTCTTCGGTCCTTTGCTGCCACTGCTGCTGCTCCGCTTGTCCGTCTTTCCCTCTTTCTCCGATTCTCCCTGTTTCTCCGCTGCTTCTCCGTTGCTTGCTCCGTTTCTCGCCCTATTTTTTGGTTTTTGTTTTTTTTTTATTTTTGCGTAAGTTCAGGTCTGTTGCAAACTGTGTCAACTACGTACGGAGGAGCGACTGATTAAGCGGAGTGGAGTGGAGCGGAGCGCCGAGCAGAACTTCGGCCTTATCGACGTTCATTTATCACCTGCGCGGCCTTTGAACCAGCGCCCCATTCCGTTGTCCGTTGCCAATTCCGGATCGCGATCCGCTCCAGACCTTCCAAGCGAGAGATCCGAAATCTGTGGCAGTCTGTCCACGTCTGTTTGCGCAGAGCTTACCTACGGCTACGGCTCTTTGATATGCTAATCTCGACCAGGGCCCACGCGTATCTGGAGTTGACAGTTTCTGTTTCGGTTTCGCCCGCGTTTCGTAATTAACTTAAACCGTGTGCTTGTACGTCTTCCCCGCCAGAAACGCCACGCAAATCGATAAGACAACAACCCTCCCACATACACAGACACACACGCACACCACCTACATACACAGACACACACGTGGACACGGATACGGAGACAGAGGGAGCATCAGCAGCATGGGTCAGACACTCTCGGAACCGGTGACCGCCAAGGAGTCGGCCTACTGTCAGAATGCCGCCTTCCGCGTTGGCTCCAGCTGCATGCAGGGCTGGCGCATCAACATGGAGGACTCGCACACACACATCCTCTCGCTACCGGATGATCCCGGAGCAGCCTTCTTTGCCGTCTACGATGGACATGGCGGCGCCACAGTGGCCCAGTATGCGGGCAAGCATCTGCACAAGTTTGTGCTGAAGCGACCGGAGTACAATGACGATGATATCGAGCGGGCACTGCAGCAGGTGAGTCACGAAGTCATCGAAGGGTGAGGAGTGGATCTATATATGATGCACACACTCAGGTGCTTATTTTAAGTACTTCCCGGCAATATATTAAATGTCAGAGATATAGGGAAGATCGAGGGCAGCGGCGTCCACTTGGAGTGGCCTATACTCACCGCTAGCTAGGAGGTGCTTATCTTTGTTTACCCAATCCTAGGTATATTAAGTTTATTAGGTAGATTTGCTTTCGTTACCTTTTAGGCACGTTTTAGGAGTATAACTTGTGAAAACAATGTAGTCTATTTGTTGAAATGTGCAAAACAGCAACCGAAGAAGCATGCCGAAGCCAAATCCTCCAGATCGCCAGCAGAGGTGCTTTCTATAAGAACTTTAGCCCAATTCCGATCTATCCAGATTGAAGCATTCCCACAAAGAGAATTCGGGGAGACTCGTAAAGCCAATGTATTTATCTATTATGTTTTAGTGACAAGTTACCTATAGACACATCTTATTTGTACTAAGACATGGTCTATATAGATCATTAAAGGTAGATGTTTATTAAGATGATAGATAGATTCCTACTGCCGTAGTCTTCCTATCTATAAATCCATCTAGTATTATCCATTAAATATGCACTACTCAGAGTAACTTCATCAACTCATACTCTTTATAATTGAGTAGAAACCAACCTCTCACCGGTTTTAGCTATAGAACTTGGACTGTATTTCTTTCGAGTATCAATTTTGCGTTCTTTTTATCGTATGTTCAAAATATATTATCTGCCAAATTAACCTTGGTAATTAACCTGGTATCGTTATGGGGCTCTGAAGCCTACTTTTATGGGGTAGCAACAGCACTTTGGTGATCAGTTTTTCAAAATAATATTGTTTATCAGGAATGTTTTGATTACCAAACAAAAAGGGTTTTCTAGTCCTAACTCCAACCTAGTTATATTCTTTGGCTACCATTTTAAAATGACTCAAATTACCTATATATTATTCAATTACTCACTTTTATTCTGATGATGAAATTAACAGGGTTTTCTGGACATAGACTACGAGATGCTCAACAATGAGTCATGGGGCGACCAGATGGCCGGCTCCACGGCCGTCGTTGTGCTGGTGAAAGACAGTAAGCTTTACTGTGCGAATGCTGGCGATTCGCGGGCCATTGCCTGTGTAAACGGTCAGCTGGAGATCCTGTCGCTGGACCACAAGCCCAACAATGAGGCGGAATCGAAGCGAATCATCGAGGGCGGCGGCTGGGTGGAGTTCAATCGCGTCAACGGCAATCTGGCACTTTCCCGGGCACTCGGCGACTTTGTGTTCAAGCGAGCGAACAAAAAGCCGGAAGATCAGATCGTCACAGGTGAGAATCGACCGACGCACCTTTCCTTCCATTGTTCGTTCACATTATCCATTATCACCTTCTTCTTCTGTTTGTATGTTGCTGTTCTTGTGCAGCCTACCCGGACGTGGAGACGCGCAAAATCATGGATGATTGGGAATTCATCGTGCTGGCGTGTGATGGCATTTGGGATGTGATGAGCAATGCGGAAGTGCTCGAGTTCTGTCGTACGCGCATCGGCATGGGCATGTATCCGGAGGAGATATGCGAGGAGCTGATGAACCACTGCCTGGCGCCCGACTGCCAAATGGGCGGCCTAGGTGGCGACAATATGACCGTTGTGTTGGTCTGCCTGCTGCACGATCGGCCCTATAGCGATCTGATAGCCCGTTGCCGGAATAGTAATCAACAGGCGGCCGCCTATGAGCCTGAGACCACCGGTAAGGCGGCGTCACCATCTCCCAAAGGTGGTGATAACTCGGAAGATGCGGAAACCGATACGGAAACAGAAACGCAATCCAATCCGAATCCAAATTCCTGTCCGAACCCAAAGCCCTGCCCGAAGGCCAATGACGACGATGCGAAGAAGCTGGCGGAGAATCAGAAAGATCAGCAAGATGCGCTGCTGGCAGCGGCCGAAATGCAGCTGAACTATATCTACTAGTGTTTGCGCCTTACAATTAATTTAGGGTTACTCCACAAATACCGATTAAGGTCTAAACAAAAACAAAACAAAAACTCTTTATACTTAACAGCAAATGCAAGTGTTCTTGGTTAAGTTTTTTATATGCCCCAACACACAAACCACGTACACACCACACACACACACAGTCCTTACCCAAAATGTTTGCTCCGAATGGAGGAAAAAAATGTAATTGTTTAAATTGTATTGTACTATCCCCCACGATGCGTGTATATACATATATGCCTTGTCTCTTAACTATATAATTCTATGATTTACTACTACTGATGTTTTGTGATGCCCCAAGAGCAAAAAAAAGATAAAAACAAAAAAATATGCAAAAATTGTATTACTCGTTTAGTATTTATATATGTAAACCCAATACTACTTGTCCAAAAGTTATTGGGTTTGAGATCTTTAAGAAAATGAGTGAAGAGTGAAGAAGCTGAGTTTCGGAATTAAAAAATAAAGCAAAATGTTTTGTAGTGCCCAAATAAAAACCTGTGTCTTCTTTCACCTTGAACTTTAGCTTGTAATTCAATCATTTCAGTTGGGAGACCTTCGACGCGATGACTCGTACTTAAGCTAATTTTTCATTTAATACTGGAATTTCACGTTTTCGGCTCTGTTTTCAGAAGATGCCAAACTGTAGATCCATTAAACAATTACTGTGACTCTTGTTCGTCTTGCTGATAACCAGCTTTATGTATTGTTCTGTTTCTGCTGTTTATTTTCCTTCAGTTATCTGGATTTAATCTACATTACTCGCGCTGTTTGTTCTCTCCTTGTTATACCCGGTACCCAGAGGGCACAAGAGTGTCTTAAGTTAATGCCAACAGGAATTGAACAGACAGAAGGAGGAACATCCGAACCCATAGAGCATATATATTCTTAATTAGAATCACCAGGCTAGTCGATTTACCCATGTTCGCCTGACTGCCCGTAGGAGACAATAGATTCCAGAGGGGTTATACAATAAGAATATACATACAATAATGTATGTGTAGTAAACTTGCCCTCGGACCTAGCTTTCTTACTAGTATATTATACTTGCTTTCCTTTTCTACAATATTTTTAGAATATTGTCTATTATTCTTCAAGTATATCGGAATTACAGATTTGTAAGTAGAGTCTTGGGAAGATTAATCCCTTGGTTAAGAACGCGTATCTTTCAAAATTTGCTTCAACTACCAAGGTATCCCACAATCGAGACCTCACGACTCTGGTTTTCTTACTTGCCTTTATATTTGATTTTACAGTTCTATATGTATAGTAAATACAATAAAAATAAAACTAAGTGTGACTAGGCACGAAAAGCCCCCCCTATTTACTGTGTTTGTTTGTTTCTTAACTCGTAAGTATAAATTTTATTTAGACTTTTTTCGCTATTATTCGTTACGAGTACAGGTTTGCTCCGCCTCCATATCCGTCTGTGGTTCTACGTACAAAGTGTTTCAGGCTTAACTATCGTATTTTTTTTAAATTTAGAGACACAAATGAATGACGACGCTTTCAAATTTTGTTTTTTTGTTTTTTTTTTTTTTGTTGTTTCTCAGTGTTTGTATTTTTTTTTCTTTTTTTCGTTTTCCGTTTTTGTTTTTATTATAATAATAATATTTTTATTTTAATATGTATGCCATATATTACACATTCAATTATTATGTATAACTGCGGTTTTGTTTGCTTGTTTTCGCTTGCTGCATAGAGAGGGATATTATTATTGTAGTTTTCTTTATAGTTAGTTTTATAGTTTTATAAATCATATGCAATTTGTAATATTAACCCTTTCGCATTTGTTGTAGTTGTTACTTTACAGTTGTTTATCAATGTTGTTGTCGGTACATTTATATATTTATATTTATATAATGTGTATATGCAAGTACTTCATCCTCAATATTTACTCCTCATTATTACATATCATTTTTCGTTTTCTTTGTTTGTTTAACAGACAGGTTTGTTGTTCTTGTGTTATGTTTGTTTGTTTGCTGTTTGTTTTGTTTGTGAATTGTCGCTCTTTTTTCTAGTGATAACAATGTGCGTAAGCATTTTTCGTTAAGCTTTTCTTTTTTGTTTTTAAATGGTAGTAACTAAAAGCAGCAGAAAACAAAAGAAACAACTAAAAATTTAAGGAAATAATAAGAAAACTCCATGGGGCTGGCAGTGCCAAATAGAAATGAATGAATGAAATAAAGGGAAGGCTGCCGACCTCAACGATATATATATAAAGATATAGATATAGCTAAAGGTATGTACAGTGGTCTCTGTGTTGTTAAGGTGGCTGGCATTCCCTTTAAATTAGAATCCCTTAAATATGATTTATAACGAAGAAATGATTGGTAATTCTAAGCCGTGATTGGGTTCCTGGAGATGGATGTTTGTGGGGGAATACATAGGTATATAGCTATGGGCATGTCAGCTAGTATTATTTGATTTCTTTTTTGTTTGTAAATATAACAAGGTGTGTGTGTCATATATGCGCTGCTGCTTAAGTATACAAAAATAAATAACTTAAGAACTGAGAGGTTTTACAATGTAACAATTTAATTTAATTTATTGTATGATTACTTACAAATTATTTAACATCAACAATGTTCTTTTTTGTTACTTTCTCTAAGCACTACTACTCTCCTCTCTCCTCCTCCTTCTAACTCAGCCTGGATGTCTGGACGTCGTCGCTGCGGGTGTGGTGTGTGTGGATTTGCTAGGTCCAGTCATGGTCATGGGTCATGGTCACTTGGCTCATTCCGTATTATTTGTTTTTTGTCGCACACAATTGATCGATTTGTCTCAATTGCATAATATCACATCTCATTCATTCGGAACTCGCAACCCACTAGCTAGCCAGCTCCACCCTGCCACCTGGCCACGTCCATCCGTATCCATTGATTCACCTAAAGCAGTCCAAGTCCGCACAGTCCCAGTCGGAGGTTCAAAAACTGTACAGTAAGGTGTGTGTGTGAAGAGTCTGTGTGTTGTGTGTGTGTGTGATTGGCAGCCGACAGTGAGTGATGAGCACAACAAAATCATTTGAGAACTATCCAAAGAATGTGTGATGAGGATGATGTTGGGATTATAGTTCTGTCTCTGGGTATTTCTTCAGTGTTTTTTTTTTTGGAGGGGAAGATACAAACTATCAGGATTGCCACATAGAAGTCGGTGTGGATTCGAAATTAACCAAAAATGACGCTGAAAAGTGTGCTATGATAGTTTAATTGTGTATTTTATATTTTGTAGCATGCGATTCGGCAACATTTCAATTGATTTCGAATCCACAGCGATTCCTGTGGGCATCCCTGCTTTATATAAGCTATAAATTAATTAAAGTTACAGTTTTGTGTGTGTATGTGTTTGGCGCGGAGAGGGGTACACATCGAACCACTGAGCCAGGTATACTATCTGTGTGTGTGTCTAGACTCGTAGAGCAACTCTACAGATCCCGGCCAGGGTTAGGATCTTTCTTTCGAGTGAAACTGATGTCTTAGAGGCAGTTGTGTGTGTAGAAAGTATGGAATATGGTTTATGGAGTGATGATTGGATGACTCTAGGTGACTTTGGACACTTTATGTGGGTTCTTGGCTCAGTGGTTCAGACGGTACACGGTACACGCCCGCTCGTATGTTTACACAGTTTGTGTTAAATATATATATAATAGTTAGTATAGGCACTTAGCATATTCGATTGTTTTCATAGAAACAAAATATATGTTGTGTATAATATATTGATTTTCAGTTTAGTTTTCATTCTCTTGATTTTAGTTTTTTTTTGTTTAGTTTTTACATTTTAAATTTCATTTTGGTTGGAAGTCTTGCGTTTTTAGAGTTCATTTTTCTTATTCTCCTTCTTCGTTTTTTGTTTTTGTTTCGATTTTGGATGAAAGTTTTGGGAAAACATGTATCTGTTTGTTTCTGTTCACAGTGGGTTCCAAGTGTTTTGAATTAAAAGAAAACAAAAATAATACGATTTTTCATTAAATAAAAATATAAATGTTACATTTCCGGCCGGAAAGTAGTTAGTTTTGTTCTCAAATAAAAATGAATAATAGATGAAGAACTGAAGAATAATGTTTGTAAGTTAAATTAAGTGTGTGTATGTGTGTGTGTGTGTGTGTGAATATCCATATGTGTATGTGTATGCATATACCTAAACTTAATTCTTATGCCCTAAACATAGTTTTCTCTGTAGATATCGTGTACGCTCCTTAAATCTACTGATTATTTCTCTCCGTTTTTCCCATTTTTTGTTGCCAATTGATTTCTTATTTTTCGTTATGCTCCAAGTATTTAATTTACATGCTTTTACATCTTTATATTGAATTAAAAAAAACATATCAAGACTCCATCATATAAATCATAATTTGTGCGTAATTTAAAATAGAGAAAGGGGCGAGAGGAATCAATAATTAAACTCTTTCATATATATCTACGATGAGCATCAATAATAATTGTGGGGCAGGGATCTTAAAAGGAAGCAGCATCTTTTTCCAATAGAATTCGTTCGCGTTTAAATGCCTATTTTGTGTGTGTGTGTGTGTGTGTGTTGTCCTAAACCTCGTAAAGAATTTCCGTGTGTAGTTTTTATAGTTTATGGCACCTTTTCGTTTATAGTGTGTGTGTGTTGGTTGGTTGAGTGAGTGTAAAATACATATTGTTGCTTTGTCCTATATACAGAATTACTTGTTGTTTCGCATGTAGAGTCATCGTTCTCGTTAAATATATAACATTAGTTACGTGTTTGTTGTCTTATGAGCTGAGCTGAGCTGTGAGTCCCACCTACTACGCGTTTTGTAAGGATAAAGTTTAGTATTTAGCAATGCATCTTCGTCTCCTAACTTCTCTTAATTCATTTCGTTTTCGTGTTGAAATATATAGACGTCGTGTGAAACCATCAAACTGAGAAAATTGCCTTCATCCATGTGTTTTTTTGTAAAGAAATGCAATTTTAAAATGTATAAACTCTTCTTCCCCATAGATATTACCATATAAAAGGGGAGGCTGTGTGTCTGCAGGGGGGAGGAAGTTACAATAGCTTGTCTAGGCGTATTCAGGTGTGTATCTGTGTCTGCTGTGTGTGTCTAAGGGATCCCTTAAGTCGTGAACTAAGTACGAGAATCCCATTAATCAAGTGACGTTCAAATGTTCACAAATAATGCTTCAAAACAATCGTATATATATATATATTAAATATATAATATATCTAAATAATAAAAGTAACCCTAAACTGTGGGACTAGCGGAGGAGACATAGCCAAGTATATAGATAACATATACACGCTACGCACTCGAATCTTCTGTGGCTATAAAAAAAACATTAAGTTTTCAATGTGTAAGTGGTAAGCGATAAATGATGAAAAATGATGAATATCTCTAAACGTAGATAATATATAACATAAAATCAACGTGTGTATGTATGAGTTCGTTCATTGATCAGCAAATAAAACCTAATATGTTCTCCTTTTGCTTTTAGTTTAGTTTTTGTCGTTCGATGATGCAAGTTTGGCGCTAACTATGCTGAAAAATCTTAGAACCTATTCACTCGGTAATCGTAATGATAGCTTAGGCATATATATAGATATATATTCATCTCTTGTCTCGCCGTCGTCCTCGTCGCTCCTCTACTCCTTCCTTGTTATCCGCGCGACACTAAACTAAGTGTTGTGTGTTTACCCATTTGAGTTTAGGTAACATTAGCTTAGTTAGAGATTAACATTAACTGGTAACTGATTAAATATATATATATATATATATATATATANATATATATATATATATATATATATATATATATATATTAGTATACACACATATCATATGAATATACGTATATATAGCTGGAGAAAGGGCGTGCACCATTCATTCATTCATTCTTCGTCTTCGTCGTCGTCGTCTTTGCCTACTAAATATGATAACTGGTCCAAGCGTCGCCCACTGCTCCTCTTTCTCTCTCCTTTTTCTCTCACGCAGCGGCCACAGCTGAAAGTTGGGATGTTATTTAGTAAAGTTAAAGAGAAGTAATGCATCAAGTCTCACCTTTTGTATGCCTCCTTAGTTAGCTTGTAAATATCTATATATAGCACTTATAGATATATAATAACAAAAAGTGTTTTTGCTCGATATTTACACATGGAATTTCATTTATGTACAACAGGCACAGAGATGCATCTTCACAGAGGCATCCCCTGCATAGGGTATATCTCTCAACAGTTGCCTCCTGCTTTTGGCAACGCGGTTCTTTGTTTTGTTTCTTGTTTCTCTCCCTTAACTCTCCCCTTAAGAGTTGGTGTTGTTATTGTTGTTGTTGGCCCTGGACTTGCGGTTTCCGCCAGTCCCCGAGCCATTATTGGCATTGGTATTATTGTGCTCTGTTCCAGAGCCGTAGTGTTGTTGCTGCTGCTGTTGCTTCTCCTTGCTCTGCTGGCGCACGGAGGCATTAGGACGATTATCTGCAAGGAGATGGAATGGTAATTAAAAAATGGAATTCCATTTTCAAAAGTTTAGTCTAGACCCTATACCTTTCTCTTTGGCAGAGACACCACCTACAGTAGCATTGCTGCCTTGGGCATTGGCGTTGGTGACCAGAGCACCACCGATGGCTTTGCCAGAGTGTGCAGCAGCTGGCGATGCACCGCCTGCAGCACGCTTTTCAGTTGAAGCCACCACCGTGACGGCGGCCAGGCCGCTGCTCTTCTCAACAGCCGCCACAACGACGGCAGCGCCGGCGGCGGTATCGCCAAAGACTAGATCCATCTTGTGGCTACCGGTGGGCGATAGGGTGCCAGTGGAACCGCCGGAGCCAGTTTCCTTGCTGTCACCGGAGGCGGCGGCCCCGGCAGCGGCAGCGCCTGCGGCCTTGTGAACTTGAGCCACTTGGGCGTAGCTCAATTTGCTAGCTGTCGCTGCAGCTGAAAGATTCTCTGTGGACGTGGATGTGGCCACGCTTTTGTGTTTGGTACTGTTGGCCAACAGATTCGCCTCCTTTTTGGCATGAAGAGCGGCCACAGCGGGCGGCTTTTTATGCTGGCCGAGGCAGCACTCGGCCAGAGTCGTGGTCAGACCACTCTCCACCACGGTGCAGGCGCCAGCGCCTGCGGCCAGGGCAGCGGAGTACTCGTTGTGGCTAGCCAGCGGTGGCAATGGCTGCTGCTGTTGGGCGTAGCCTTCGATCAGTCGCTGCTGCTGCGACGACGGCTGCTTTGGATGTACTTCATCCTCAGTCTTGTTTGATTTGTCCAGCAGCTGCTGCTGTGGCGGCGGCTGCTGCTGCTGGGCTCCGGCGGCCGCCTCCTCCTTGCTGCTGGCGTTGATATTTGGTGTTAGACACTTTATCACATGGATCGAATTGTTGTTACTGGAGCTCTGCTTAGTAACGTTCTTAGTATTGGTGGTGGTGACCGGACCCCCCTCCTGGAGCTGGAGCGCGTACTCTGTGCCCAAGACAGGTGTGGGGCTAACTGGTGGATTACGCTGCTGATAGTTGTGGGCCAAATGCGTCGGCTGGTTCTGGATCTGATGGTGCCTGTTATCCTTTCGCGCCTTGCTCTTGCCACCGCCACCGCTGACGCTTCCACCAGTTCGCACCACATCTGATAGGCGGTTCTCCGACCAGTTATTCGCCGAGGAAGTATTGGCTAGGTGAACATTGGTATTCTCTATTCCTTGGTGATTGCTCGAGCGCTGTTGCTGTTCCTCGCCAACGCCGCTCTCCACACTGCTGCTCAGCTGCTGCTGGTGCTGCTGCTGATGGTGCTGTTGTTGCTGGTGCAGCGACTGCTTTTGGCCCAGACCCGTTGACGAGGAGGACGATGTGGTCGAGTTATGCAGGGAGGCACTGCTAGTGGCCTGAGGTGTATGCGGTGCGGTGGCCGATGTGGCTGGCAGTGGTGGAAAAGCGGCTGCCTCCAGATCAAACTGCGGCGGCTGGACTGGAGCCGGCGGCTGTTGCTGCTGTTGCTGTTGCTGCAATTGTTGTTGTTGCTGCTGCTGGTGTTGGTGCTGATGTTGATGCTGGTGACCTTGATAGCCCAAAGAACTGTGGTGGATGCCACCGCGCTCGTTACTTCCACCGGAGAGGCTGTTACTGCCAGATCCACCACCGCCGCCGGATCCACCGCCTCCGGAACCACTGCCGCCGCCGCCAGCACCGCTGCTGACGCCCAAGCCACCGCTGTTGCCCACATTACTGCCGATCGAGTTATGATGATGATGATGGTGGTGGTGATAATGATGGCCCGAACCCTGCTGCTGTCCAGTAGCACCGGAGGTCAGATGGTGCTGCTGCTGCTGCGAGGACAGGGCGTTGTGGTGATGATGATGGTGCGAGCCGCCACTCGCCATCGACGACGAGTGCTGCTGGGCGTGATAGTGCGGATTGTAGTTGTTGCCCTTATAGTTGCCACGGTGCTGGGGCGGTGGGACGTCGTGAATAGTATTGTAGTGGCTCTGGCGCTCCCCGCCGCTGCGATGGGAGGCTCCTCCTCCTGTGCCGCCACCATCAGTGCCGCCTCCGCCACCGGACGACTGTACATTATTGGCGGAGGACGAGGTTAGAAGGTGCTGCTGCTGATGTGGATTTGAGGGAGAGCTGCCGTACAG
Organism: Drosophila pectinifera; assembly: GCA_008042775.1. Classification (NCBI taxonomy): domain Eukaryota; kingdom Metazoa; phylum Arthropoda; class Insecta; order Diptera; family Drosophilidae; genus Drosophila; species Drosophila pectinifera. The sequence goes on from VNKC01000111.1 coordinate 50,815, forward strand.
CTGCGGGGATAAATAAATAATGAGCGTTAGATAGGAACATTTTCCAGAATGTTTTAATTGAGTGACTTTAAGCTCTTTAAACTAACTAAAAACCTTACTTTCCCCTTTAAAAACAAGTAATTCTTATTGCCATCTTGAATCTATGCTAGTTCTAGGATCGCGACACCCTTTAAGCTTTAAGAATCATATTCAGTTTGCTTACCCCAACTCGCCCGCCTGGGGAATAGTTGAGACCACCGCCCTCCTCATCACGGCGACGACGACGCGTTCGGTTCTGCCACTGCAATGGCTCCTTACTAATCGAAGTGGCCAGCGATGAGGAGGAACTCGCCGACATGTTGCTGCTACGATTCACCTGCTGCATGGCGTGTGAGCCATGCTCAACCACACCGTCCCCCGTCTCCTGTTGCTGCAGCTCCTGTGCCGCCTGCTGTTGCTGCTGCAGCGATGTCTGCTGCTGTTGCTGCTGTGGCTGAGTCTGCTGCTGCACCACCAAGTGGTGCTGAGCTGGAGTTGTGGATACGTAGGTAACTTGTGGAGCGCTAGTAGCGCCAGAGGAAGGCAAATGATAGTGCTGCTGCTGCTGCGATTGTCCCTGTTGTTGCTGCTGCTGCTGCTGGGCCTGCAGATGGTGGCCGTGAGCGGGCAGAACCTGCACCTGGGTGTAGTGATGATGAGTGGTCACTCCGCCACCATAGCTCTTATCCAGGTTCTTCTGCATGCCGCCTGCAATGAATTACAATAAGTATCAGCAATAACGATAAGAGAAGACTTAGATAAGGGAGGATCTCCTCACTAACTTACCCTTCCAATTACTCTTTATGGGATAGTGACGAGTGGAGCTGTTCACCTGCACCTGTGTGGCCTGTTGTTGCTGCTGAGTCGAGCTCGTTGGCTGCTGCTGTTGAAGCTGAATCACTTGCTGCTGCGGCTGCTGTTGCTGCTGCTGTAGCGGTGCCTGTTGCAAGGGATCCTGCTGAACAATGTTCGCTGGTACCACACTCACCATCCCGCCGGGAATGGCGCTCGCTATCTGGATGGGCACAATGCTGCCGCCTTGGATGTGAGACTGCGTTTGTTGTTGTGTGTTGCGCGGTGGTTTACCCCTCGACTCGCCGCGTGGTCCCGAATTAGCACCGCCACCCACATTGTTGGGATTGCCGCCGCGATGGTTGTTATTGTAGCGCCCACCGCCGCCCTGCGGCTTGGACGTGACCATTGTTTGTGCGGTGGGTGGCGGCGGAGCGGGTGCGAAGCTGGCTGCGACAGCTTGCGAAGCCAAGGGATTGGCAGCGGCAAAGATGTTGCCGCTGATCTCATAGAAATTCTGACCATGGGGGGCGGTGGTTGCCACAGTACCAGGCGGCCAGGGACCAGCCACCAAGCTGGAATAGAATTGATTCTGGGGAAGCGGCTGCAAATAACAGATAGAGATGAAAATTTGTCATGTCAATGAAATAATTAAAGATTAAGATAATTAAATAATTAAAAGGCTGCCAACTTCAAGGTCGTAGCCTTGACAGCAAAAATTCACCCACAAATGCATGAATACTTACAATCAGTACAGGATTGCTGTACGGAACTGTGGTGGGAGCCGCAAGGGTCGCCCCATTGGCGTACACATAGCGCGGCGGAGTAGCCGCATAGCTAACGGCAGCAGCACCGGCTCCGGATGGATCAAAGACAGCCGGTGCAGTTGGCGGTGATGTGAGACGGTAGCCGTTCTTCATATTTGGTACAGCTTGAATGCGATTAATATACGACTTGGGCTTGATGCGCGCCATAATCGGCTTGCCATTAAACTCCTTAATTTCTTCGCGCAGGTACTTGAACGCCTTCTGCGCATCGTCATCTGACTCGAAGGTGATGTACCACGAGCTATTGGCGGCGAATTCGCAGGTGATTGGCTGGGGACAGGTCTCGATGTTGAACAGAGCCTAAAAAAGAAACCTAATTAGTCTGTTTGGAATAACACAACATGCTAGAGAATGAGTCATCACCTCAACTTCTTCGACGGGCGTGCTGGCCGCTATCTCGCGGAGAATGATGATGCAACGCTTGCGATTCGGACGCACGCGCAGACCCTGTTCGTCCACCTGAACGTTGGGCGACTCCCGCAGCACCTCGGTGATGAGCTTGATGTCCTTGGTTAGTTTCTTCACCAGATTGAATCTGGCCACTGTCCAAATGGGCACATACTGGTCACCGTCCATCTGCGACAGCAAATAAGTATCGTTGGCCAGGTTTTCTCTGTGCGGAAACGAAAATGTTTGTTTAAATAAAGGGCATAGATAAGGTAGACTGCGCCACACCCACCTGGAGAAGTAGTACTCGAGCTGTGTGGCCAGCATCTGCTTGAGCTTATCCAGCGGTATGTTGGGATCCTCGCCAGTGGCGCCCTGCTGTTGCAGCTGATCGGCCGTGCCGTTCGCTGGCAACGTAACAGGCAGCTGAACGGGAACTTGGACAGGAACCTGGACCGGCAATACAATGTGCTGCTGCTGCGGCTCAAGGGCAACTAAATTCGTGTTGTTAACACCAGGTACGAAAGCGTCTGTGTAGACGACAGTGCCATCCTGGGTCTGGGCGAGTGCTCCATTCATGATGGCGTATTCGGTATTGTCGCTGGCCTCGCCACCGACTCCGACTCCGACAGCTAGTGGTGCTCCCCCTCCTCCTCCAACTCCTCCTGCTCCTCCGGCAGAGTTAGCCACGCCCTGGGCCTGTGGAGGCGCCGGCTGAAGTCCGTATTGCAGATGCTGGGCGGGATGCGGCGATTGTTGTTGCTGCTGTAGGTGCTGCTGGAGCGTCTGCTGCTGTTGGAGCGACTGCTGTTGCTGCTGTTGGTGGGCGACGTGAGAGGCGAGGTGCTGCACCTGCACCTGCTGCTGCTGCTGGTGAGGATGCGGCTGCTGTTGCTGCTGTAGTGGATGCGGCTGCTGCTGCTGCTGCTGAGCGGGCTGAGCTGCTGCTGCGGCGGCCACGGCTGCGACGGGAGCTACGGGTGGTGCAGCGGCTGCTGCTGCTGCGGCGGCTGCGGTTATCAACGGTATGTGGGCTGCGGCGGCTGCTGCTGGGGCTGCGATCTGTGTGGTGGCGCCGAACAGATTGGTGGCTAGCATCGCCGTCTCGACAGGAACATTGGTGTAGACCGGCGGCTGGATCTTGACTGCATCTCCGTTCATGTACACATATCCTCCTGCAAGTGGACGAGTATGTGAGCGTGTGTGAGCGTGGGCATAGTACAAGGATGTGTGCGTGGCGAGAGGGGGTGTGGTTTCAGTGAGCGGTGTACGTGTAGGTATATAAACAAGGTCAATTTTTTTTTCTTTTTTTTTGTTATTGTAGACGTAACGGGAAACTTTCGTAATCTTAGGAAGCTACTGCGAAAACTCTCTTCTCGGCGCTCGGCCGATTTCGGTACGGTACGATTTCGATGAACGCAAATAAAAACAAACAAAATTCGATGCCAACATAATCACACACATGCAGATGTCAGAGGCGAAGTAGCGGTGAAAAGCTCGAGAGATGAATGTGTGTGAATGCAAGTGCAGTTGTATGAGGGGGTGGCGGTGACATATACATATGTCATATGTATATGTACTGGAGACTCCACTACTAACCTAGGTAGTATTCCATGGTAACGTATGTTGCAATTATCAAGAAATTCCACACACAAAGACACAGTCGGTTTTTCACTTCACTTCTCTTGATATTTTTTTTTTTATTTTATTATATTTTTTTTTTGCTCTTTCGAGGTAGCCCACACACACACTCGCACGCGGCACACTCACACACACAGCTCAGACACACACACACCCACAGTCACACACACACGCACGCGTTGCCACCCAGTCGCGAGAGAGAGAGCTAGCGAGAGCGAGGAGAGAGAGAGAAAGAGGAGCTCTTTCTATTTGGAAAATTTGATTTTCACTGTGATATATTCTCCTACTTGCTTGCTGCTGCCCCGAAACTCGATTCAGCGCTCTTATTTATTTATACGGCTGCGGCAACTGCTGCTGCTTTGGATTCGGATTGGGATTCGGATACGGATACGGCTCCTGCTCCTCCGCCCCTGCTCCTGCACATTTTCTTCAACTTCTACGTTGCCTTGTCGCCTCCTTCGTCGTTGCTATTTTATTTTTTCTTTGCTGTTTCTGTTTCGGTTTCTGTTTCCCTTATGCTTCTGTTTCTGCTGCTTCTTTTCTTTTCTTTACGTTTTCTTTTGGTAGTGAGTGAGTGTGGGTCTATTTTTTTTCTTCAGCTTTTGCACACGCAGAGAATGAATTGAAAATTGAGAAACGACCGAGAGGCAATTGATTTTTTTTACTTTTCACACCCAACTTGCAGCGCCCGCACCCGCCAGCGTAGCGCACTTTGTTGCCAATCGCTTGCGAAGGTCTTAAATAAATTGTTAAGCTTCTGCCTGGTTTTTTCACAACGAACTTGTCACGCGAAAAATCCAAAAATTCGACTTCTCATCGTCATAGAAAACTTTCGCCGTTTCGATAGGTACCACGTCCCACGGTTGCAACCGATACCAAATACGATGGATTTGAATAGCGACTAGAATTTATTTGTATTACCAGGGTGCTACGTTTTGTAACTGTCAATCAAGTCGTGAGCAAGCCAGCGCAGCGTCTTTACCTCAATTTTTATAAAAATTAACTCTTAACCCAAAAAATATGCATATGCAGGCCAAAAATACCGCACAAATACATCGCTTCTGCTTAGAAATACCGAAAATATACCGACATCCAGCGAGGTGGCAGCGCTGCAGCGTGCGAGAACATAATATTGCTAAGCGAATTCATGCCCCTCTCTCCCCCTTCCAATACCCACGATCTGAGTGCATAATTATGTTTTGCAACCCGCACTTACCACTTGCAGTGAGAGAAATCCCGCGTGCACCCACCTCCAGTCACTGTTGCAGTGCAGCTGCAGCGTCGCGGAAGCAAAACCACTTGTTATAGCAGAATGAATCGAACAAATGAAACACCAAGCGTTCCCCTGTAAACCAACTTTTACGTGTAACACAAGAGACTAAATCGACGGTAATTGCGAACAAATAGCACTTTTTAATCGTTTTTTTCACTAGTTTTTCATCCAGCAAAAAGCAACACACGCAAAATATTCGCGCTCACAACTAGTTTGCAAAGGTAGGGCTGTCAAAACATCGATGCCCTTGCGCTTATATCGATAGTTTGGCGCTGGCACTATCGATTGTTTTATCTATCGGTACTGCACAAAGAAATCAATTTCTTAAATATTTAAAATGTCAAATTCTTTCCTTTCTCAGTTTCGCTTTTTAATTTAAAATTGTTTTTACATAAAAAGCTAGAAGTTTTTAAGTTATTACTGAGCTATATTACCGGGATAGTATCGATATTGTTATTTCACATGATGAAGTACTCAAATAGGGATGTGAAAAATATACCAATATATCGATATTGTTTATAAAATGTTAATTGCTTATGCATTTTCCATTTCATCTTCTTGAGACAATTCAGATTTTTTTGTATGTTAACAAATTTAACATCAACATCAATGCTTTTCCATCTTTAATTTAGCCAAGTTTTTAAACTGTTATAAAAATGTTGAAAGGTATTTAGCATAATGAATGGAACAGCTGGCGAGCACACTGCGTTTTTCGCGCGATATTTAGTAACAACTAATACTAATTAAATGGAGTTTCGGTTTAAGAACTATTCTGCATTGAAAAATCCAATATAATGGACAGATTTTTTTTTTGTCAATAGTTCTTGCTTTGAATTTAAAACCTATATTTGTTAGTTTTGGGAAAATTGTAATTTTAATGGGTGTCTAAATGAAAAAACCATAGAAACATCTTCATAGTCGAACTTCCACGTAAACAGAAATGTCACTACTTTTAAATTCTGAATATAAACCTTTCTATAGCACAATTGCTTAACCAAATTAAAATCTTTGGGTGTGGCATGCAAACAACCCCGATTTCGCTATAACTCGCCTTTTGATCATCTTTCAGCCAGCATAATCTGAAAGGTCATAGAACTCTATTAATTACACATGATCCATTTTCGTCCCCATTATGCTAAGGCAGCGCCCAAACACACGTTCGTTTATTTAAATTGAACATTTAATTTTATTTATAACATTGTTCTCAGTTAATGGTCTATTGCTTCCTCTGTCTTCATGTAAATGTTCTATATATCAAGAGAGTTTTTCAATTAAATCGGAACAAAGAACTTTTGCAAGTTGTTGTTAAAGGGTGTTTGATGTTGTTGTGGTGCTTAAGAATGAAATAGTAGTGAGAATTCACACCGCTTTTTGTTCGCTTCGTCCGCCTAGAAGCCGTGCACCTTGAGCTGGTCTGGCTTAGCTAGTCCCACCTTCGTCAACCATTGACAGATGTTCTCACGCTGATCGCCCTGGAGCTGGAGAACCTCACCATACTCTGGATGCTCGATTACAGTGCCATTGCATGCGAATTCCTGTGGGGAGTTTTAAATACAGTTTAATATTATTTAGCTTTAGTCAATTGTTACAAAGTTGTCGTGGTGGTAAGCTTTTCAGTATCATAAAAAGGAAATAATCTAATCATACAAGAAAGGGTAAGTACAGTTGCGGTCAGAATAATAAAGCAGGTATTTCTCAATTTGAAGGTTCTTTTAAAACCAAGGTCCTTGCTACATTTTTCACTAGTGTATTCACTACTTTAATGGATTCCTCATTGAAGTTGACTTTTGTGTAGATTTTTTAAACTTTAAGGATGCAAATCTTTGTGGGAGAAATTAAAATGCACATGGACATGGCTAATTCACTAATTCTATTTGTGCTCAAACTAATGAAAAACGGCGGAAGGCAAATACGATAGGAACATGTTGAGTGCTGACAATAAAAATGTAGATATTGCAGAAGTTTAGCATGCCCAGAAACATCCGATATCAACTTTTAGAGCTCGTCCGAAATCGGAGATTCCTTCTTCTGCCTGCGGTTCGTAGGCACTGAATTACAATACCCTTGTATTCTATTAAAACATAATTACTATAAAAATAAATATTATAATAAATATAAATCTAATAAAAAAAAAAAAAGAAAACCTAAATAATTGAATATAAGAATGTAAATTATTTAGCATTCTTATGAACCTTTATATTATTATAATATAATATTTATTCATTCTGTATATAAACTCCCTAGATTATTTGCTTGACCGCAGTTGTAAATAATAATAAATCCGCACACTCACGATCCCTAGTCACTATTTTCATAGATTATATTGTATACATAGTTTACTGTGTTACTATAGTTTACCTTCTTGCAGGAGCGGACTATCTTCTTCAAGTCATACTCCGCGGACAGGCCCTGAACAGTGGTTAGTGTCTTGCGACCGTTCCTCTGCTGGATTCTTATATGCACTAGCCCGTCTTGAATATCATCATCATTGCCCTTGATTGCATCAGCAAAGGGGTCTGTAAGGAAGAAGGGCGAAACTCCATTGATTATCGGTTGCAGCGATGTAACGTAATGTAATGGATGTACAATGTAATCACACCCTTGCAGCGTGCTTTAGTTTTGTGCGTGTGCATGGGTGTACACACACGCACACCAGCGCAGAGGCGGGGGCCGCTGCTCGCTGATGACGAACACGAGAGTAGCCATTTTTATGTACATGTGTAACTGGTGCGAAAAACTGCACTCGCAGCACTTACCACGAGTGTTTAAATTCTGGATGGACATACGACAATAAAAACAAACCACAGCCGAAAACAAAAACTTTTTGAAATGATCTGTTATTATCTGAACTTTTAATTTAACGTTTCAAGTGAGTTTTCGGAAATGTGTGTTTGTCTGACAAGTCTAACACAGGGTTGTCACTGGGGTTGTTGGAAGTATTCGATATCGATATATCGATGCTGCGGATTGAAAAAATATTTATATCGTGATTTTGGAGATTTGTCAAGATAACGATATTCATATTAATCCACATGGTCAACATGACCCCGAATGTGGTTTTGGAAAATCAAAATCATTCAATAAAAATTAAAATAATTTTTTTCCTTTTGATATATTTGTAATAAGGGTTTATTGTGGATTCAATTTATAAAATTGAAATGATTATAAAAAATATCAAAAATAATCGGCAGTTCTTCTTCTATTAGCGCGCGCTGCCAACTCGAGGTACTATCGCTTGCGTGACAATGCAACCCTGTGTTTTTGGAGAAGCGCAGCCAAGTTCACGCTATGCCGGGCTGCCATATTTCTTTCCTGCTTGTCTTTCAACGAGAAAAGGTGGGCATTTAGCAATTTGTCTTGATTTGATTAAGTTAGAGCCTCCCCACAGCGTTCCAAGCGCACTGCAAATGTTAAGCGCAATGCCTGCACCACGTGTTGCAGTTAATGTGGCTGTTGGAGCGCTAAACGGCGGAGGTAAATCTAGTTTTACCTACACGTGCAACACAGCAGCGACAATAGTGAATACACAAAAAAAAATGTGCAGCTTTAGAGTGCTAAAAAAAACCTGTCGGAATTTTGTTACTTTAGTTTTATGAGAGATTCCCATGTCGCCAATGGCAGCCAATTAATTGTTTCCTTGTGTTTTTCATGCACCTTGGCCGCTGTTTTGGAATTTGGAATATTGATTTATAAGGTAAGAGCACATGTTATAATTAAAAAGCGGATTTAATCTTCATTGTGATGAATGAATGAGCGGAAGAGTACTTTGAAGACTATATTCATCACCCAAGACTGAAAGAAGCCAAGAAAAGCACTTTCATCCAAAATGAAACCAAAACTAACTGTACTATTTTTTTCTTTCATGTAATTCGGTTTTTTGCTGATAATCTGATGTTTTTTCTAAAGGTAAGTTAATATAAACCAATTGCAGGTTATAATTACTGATTCTGTGATGAATGAATGAGCGGAAGAGTACTTTGAAGACTATATTCATCACCCAAGACTGAAAATAGCCAAAAAGCTCCTAATTGTAAATCAAAATTCGAGATCTAACCCCCACATTTCTGTTTATTTCATGTATCCTGCGTTTTCTTTGGTTAACTATGATTTTTCCCCTATAGGTAAGCCTAATAGATCACTATAAGTACTTGAGTTTTGTTTGAATGATGATTGATTTGAGCGGAAGAGTTCTTTGAAGACTATATTCATCACCCAAGACTGAAATACCTTATAAAACGAAGGAAAAGTAACATTACTTGGGAACTCTTTCTAATTTTCTTTTTTTCTATTGCAGACGTGAGATGGCAACCTCTTCGCACCTCAATTGGTTGATCATTCGCAACAACAACGCCTTCTTGTTGAAGAAGCGCGATGTTAAGAAGCCCTTCAGCACAGTAAGTAATTTAAAATATCTCTTTAAATGCGCTAAAAACCTCCAATGATGTTTCCAACTTTATACTTTCACAATGATATTTGAATACAACATGATAGTAACTTTAATCTGACCAAAAGTTGGCTGCATCAGTGCCTTGCATTTCTTAATAAGAGCTGTTAACTGATATAGCATCTTGTATTGTTTTCCAGGAGCCAAACAATTTGGCCAGCGTGAGCTCGTACCGCTACAGCGGCATCGTGCACAAGAAGACCCTGGGAGTCGTGCCCGCCGCCGACAATAAGGGCTTCACCGCTGTGCTGAAGAAGGGCAAGTATGCCCAGCGTCCCGCCAAGAACACGGTGCGTGTTGACTTCAAGGCCGGTCCCCGCCGTTCCCTGAAAAAGCTGAAGAACCTGCTCATTGGCTCCAAATACCGCAAGGATCTGACCCAGGTGAATATTTGCTTAAATTTAAGCTCGAGTCTTTTGTTATGATGATCTTTTTTTATTATGCTACACAACCAAGATCGCAGAATGATCCGTGTTGATAAAACTATCTGAGGCTTCTCTATAGTCGATAGAGTTCTTGATTATTCGATTGGCTCCATCTAATGAAATGTCTTCTTGCTTTTACAGGCTGCTCTCCGTCGTGCGTCCGCTGTCCTGCGCTCCCAGAAGCCTGCCCCCGTCAAGGGTAAGAAGGCTGAGCTGGCTAAGGGAAAGAAGCCCGAATAAAATGTGTCCAAGATGGGATCATGCGGAGCTGTTTTCTACTCGAGAATAAAGAAAAAAAGTTAAAAACAACCTAGTATTTAAAGCTAGCTACTGTGTTGTTTTGGGTAAAGATTTTTGGGAACGTAAAGCATACTTGGAGGGGTTTTTTAAGTCCGAAAAATATAACCCATTTTCATTTTGTATGGGTTATTGACTTGCCCAGCTTGCCTTGATTAATTGCCTAATAGTTCCTTTGATTTAGTTATCAGCATTCTAATATACATAGTTAACACATGTATGTAGTGTTTTTATGAAAGTCTTCCGTATTCTCAAGGACAGTGATTAATCCAATGGATATTATCCATATGACCGCAATTGTATCGGCTTTTATCGCAAAAAACTACTTGAAAGGCAATCAGAGATTAGATTGCATTTTGGGTTCTATCAAATTTAAAGTAAAATAAACACAATTTTGATTCGTAGAATGAGTAATACTATTTATCAGTTTTGGGATCTTTTACTTTAAAATAAGGTTTGGTTTTATTGAACTATAGTTCCTGGGGACTTGGATGACATTACACAGAGATAGAGACCATGAAATTGCATTGAAATCTTGTACGGAGCAATTAAAGATCATGTCAAGTCGTTAATAGCTTAAGTCGAAAGACAAATACATTGTCTACACATAGATATTAAATGCGCTTATTGAGCTGGAAATTTCCCTCTTGAACCTGCTCCTTCAGTAGAAGTACTCATACTTCTGGGCATGATGCAGCATCACCTCCATCGATTTCTTGCCCTGCAGCACACCATTCCTCTCCATGTAGTTCCAAATAGAGGCCATGAACACGCAGAACAGGATGACGCCAAACACAATGAACTTGAGCAGCAGGAAGATGGTGCGCATGCCCACTGGTGCCGTGAACTCTACCAAAAGAACGAGGAGGACAAACAGGAAGGTGGCGGCACTGTAGTAGAGTATCCGATCGGTGTTTAGCTGGAGTAATGAGGCGTCGCACAATTCCAGGGCCTCGTGGAGTGCGGCCGTCCGAGCAGCGGGCATCGACTGTACGGATGTGGAGCTGCCATTGCAATGAACCTCTGGCCGAGGGCTCTCCTCGTCCTGCTCAGCCTGAGCATCGCCAGCTCCTAGTTCGCGCACGGAACAGGTTTCCGCGTCCTCCACCTGACAGTTCACCTCGATGGTGGCCACTGCTGGAGATTCGGAAATGGTTATAGCTTCTGTTGCTGTTGGTCGGGATAATCTCAGTTTGGCCAGCACCGCCTCGTGATCTGAAAAACTAAACTTCTCGCCGGGCACACGTTCCGGAAAGGGGAGCATGTACTCCGCGATCTCGGCGATCACATGATCGCCGCCGCGCACAAATATGTGGTCGATGCGAATGCCCTGGGGATTCCTTGCCAGAGCTCGGGGCGACGTATACGAGTTGTGTTCGCACTCATTCGTACGGAAGGTGTCAGAGGCGCAACTATCAAGCATCTTGGAGGTGTATAATAGCACCTTGTACGATATATCCTGCGGCTGGGCGTTCAGATCGCCCGCGAGTATCTGCAGCACCGAATTGCCTCTGGTGGCCTCTATAAATTGAGCAGTGTCGAAGGCCTGGATCACCCGGTGCGTCTTGTACTCATCGTTGGCGTTGTCGTACTCTGCATGCAGGTGGGCATTGTACAGGTGCACCATCTGTCCATTGACCAGGATGCGGCATAGACCGACTCCCTTGCCGCCGAACCAATCAGCGTGCTGGATGCGATGGAAGTAGCCGTTAACGGACCACGCATGGAACAGCGTGCCGAGTATGGGGTACTTGGAGAGCACCAACAAGCCAGCGCCCATCACACCGCTGTGGAAGTAGTGCGTATGTGGCAGCACAGCCTCCGTGCCCTTCTGCAGCCGCTCGCTATCCTGCTGGGTCCACACCTCCTGAAGGGACACGATGTCATACTTCCCACTGGCTAGCTCTTTACAAATAGCATTGATGCGGGGTCCACGATCGCTTGAGACGTACGGAATGCCCCTGAAAATCATATATATAGTTATAATCTCCACAGATGCAAGGTCAACGAATGGCTGTCTGGCTTGCACAAAGGAAGCCGTAGAAGGCGATGCTCCAAATGCTCACCAAATGTTCAGGGTCAGAATGTTTAGCTCCAGCAACAGCATTGCGTCGGTCGTTTTTCACCTGTGCATGCTTACAATCCAATCAAAATTGAGCGCGAGGAGCGCGAGTGATAAGATTAACTTTATAATTTTGTTGTTAAGATATAGCTACTAGAGGTGTCAAAACGTCGATGAATTCATGTTTTCTTTTGATTTAATAACTTATCGATATGTTGTTGGAACTAGTTTAGTGTACATAATTGATCAAAATATATTATTTATCGATTTTGAAATTAAAACGAATATCCAAAATGTCAAAATTTAAGGTAAGCTTGACAATTTATTGCACTGCCTACTAAATGATGTCTATACTTAAGATTGATTAGCTAAGTTCTTCTTTGCTGAAACAAAATTGGTTTCGGGAACGTCTTAATTTCATTTGTTTTGGTATATGTAAATGTAGTATTTTTTAACGGTTGTGGCACGGTCCCTCTATTGCCGCATCATGTTTGACAAGCTAAATTCTGAGTAATAAACATTTAAAAAAACACAGTTAAAGCAACAAAAAAAAGGGGGCGCTATGGTTTTTGAAACGCAGTCATGATGCTCCAGCTGCTTTTATTCTGCCTGTTGCTCTTTATCCTCCTTTATTGGTAAGTGGAAAGTCCCAAAGTCCGGTGCAATTGACCAGTTTTAATTGTGCGATCATAAAAACATAATTGAATCACTCTGCTCCATTTTAGGGTCTTGCCCACGGGCATTAGCTGGTATCTGATCAAGCGGTTTCGGGTCAAAGTTCGTATTGGACGTATCTCGCTGCCGTATCTGTCCCTGAAGAATGTGCACATCAGCAAGAGCGGATTCTCGGTGGTAGGCGTAGCCTCTCTTAGTTACTAAAATTCCTATAGAGATAAAGTTGCCTTCCCGCAGCAAATCGAGGAGGTGTGCCTGCGAAGCAGCTTCTTCACCACCGAGGTGACCAAGCTGCTCTCCATTTACATCCGTGACATTCGCATCAACAAGGACATACGCAGCTGGCAGGAGGATGACACCGACGACGAATTGCTTCAGCAGCGACTGCCGAGGCCTGCAACTAAGGCGGCAAAGGGTGGGCCGGACTTCCGGCAGACCAAGGTGCCGGCCAGCATAATCACCTTCGCCCAGTTCATGGCCGTCCACGTGAACAATATATCGGTGGTTCTAATGAACAATGACTTTGATCCCGGCTGGTTCCTTCATGCCACGGCAAAGGAGCTGCATCTGGATGGAAGCATCGTGCAGAATGCCCGCGTCTTGCTGGTGAATGCGGCGCTAAGCGAGGCCCAGGCCAAGATGTTGAGGCACTGCAGCTCCCGACGCCAGTCTCTGGAGAATCTGAACAAGATACGGCCCTGTCTGGGCGAGGTTAGCTTCGATGTGACCCTGGATGCCTCACTCTTTGCCCAGGGACCTTTGTCAATGGATGTGAGTGGCTTTTCAAGCTCTTTAAGTTATTTTTATAGCTTATTCTCCCTTTTAGACCCTTAGTCTGGTGATCAACAATGCCAAATCCGTCATCCATGGCGGACTGTACGAGTTCCTCAGCGAAGCCAAGCGAAGGACGACGTCGACGACGGGTCAGCAGGCAAGACGTACGACTCAGGCTTTGGCATCGGCCAAGAGCACCTACGACAATGACAACTACGAGAAGCTGGCGCCGATTATACCAAAGAACTTTAATTTTAGCATCAAGGCAGCCACCTTTTCCGCCGTTAAGGAGAACTCTCAGAATGATTTTAGCGCCAAGCTGCAGTTGTTCCATGTAAGGATTGATCTCTCAATAGATTTCTTGACATGTCTTTATCTATATCTTGATAAATAGATCACGGGCAAGTTCAACTCGAAAGTCACAGATGAAAAGACATTGCTGCCTTCAATGCTGGCCAAGTTGGTCTTCCAACATTTGGATATAGACACCAAATACGAGAAGCTGCTGTTTGTGGAACAATTTACCATAGATTCAGTGGTAAGTAGACCTTCCTTCTCTGATTATAGCCATGCTAAGATCTTCTCTACTTCCAGCTAGAGAAGGACATCTTCAATCTCTATGTGAAGCTCAAGACATTCCAAATAATCTACAATCACAGCGAAATCTATGATTTTGTCAACAACAATTTCCTCGCCCGCCAGCGCTCGAGCTGCGGCTCACAACAGCTGCCCTTGCTGATGCTCAAGCAGAAATCCCTGCCAGATCATCTCTACTTAGATAACGCAGCTAAGGACTGTCTAAAAGCAGAGAACCGCCGCGAAGGCGGCATTCTCGAGTGGATTATGCAGCGCATTGTGGTCAAAGGCTGTGCGGAGCTGTTCAATGTCTCGCTCTTGATGCAACTAGAGGATGAAAACATAGCCATGAGTGTCAGTCACACGCGGTTTCTGCTGGAGCAAATCGAAGAGAAACGGAGCTCTCGGTATGACAACAAGTTCCTCAACTTGCTGTTGAATCAGCGGCAATGGAGCATGGAGCTAATGGTGGAGACTCTGTGGTCCAATCTAGGCAACTCCATCAACGATACCAACAATCTAAAGAAGACGCATTCGCCGGGATCTCCCTTCTTCCTAGGCGTGAGCCTGGTCAAGCTGTGCTCGTATGCAAACACCACCAAACTGGACATTTCAGTGCACACTTTTCGCACGGAATACAGCATGCAGCTGGCGGAATTTGTCGTAAAGTCAATGGAATGCCTGAGGCAATACCGGGGCTTGGAACCGAAGAACTCGGGACAGGGTCAGAAGGCCAGGCAGAGCACCGTTCAGAACCTATCTGATCAGCCATCGTCGTCAACGTCATCATCATCTACCTCGCTACGTGTGTCCGTTAAGATCAAGGACATTACAGCCTACTTTGTGAATCATCACAACGCTTACATGCTGCTCAGCTTCTCCGAGCTCTACTTGTCGCGAGCCCAGCACCTGGCCACGCTGAAGCTCGAGGAGTTCCAAATGGCCATCATGCGCTCGATGACGGCATCGTCACTGTGCCTCACCGACTTCTCGGACGTGTTTGCCACCTGCAAAACGATACGCTTGGAGCACGAACAAGTGGAGGGCACCCTGGGCAAGCTGTCCATTTACATACCCTGCAATACGGACGCCACATGGAACTCCAATTTGCACATGCACCTGCTCACTTTGGTGAGAGATATGATCGATCTGAAGACGGAGCTAGCGCTGCCAGCCTCACCTAAGAAAGCCGCTCCTCAAGGCGGATTGGTCGTAGAATTGTCTGCTGAGCGCAGCACCATCTTTGAGATTAAGCTCTCCGACCGGCATTCTGTCCAGATCTTTGTGGAGAGTCTCTTCTTCAGCCACAAGGAACGTAACATGATTTACGCGGAGAATGTCTTTGTCAAGATCGATGATCAGCACATCTTTACGGTGAAGGAGTTGGACATGCAGTCGGTGCCGCGGCTTGAGGTGCTCATCCACGAACGCCTCAACTTCCCCGGTTTCCAGCTGCCCTCCAACAAGGTGTGGGTCACCACAATTGGCTCCTTCAAGGCCATATTTCCCTATGACCATGACTTTTACAACGCCATCAACAGCGAGTGCGTGTCCCACTTCAAGTGGCTCAAGTTGGTGCATAACTACAAGAAGAAACCATTTACGGTGGACTCTCCTCTGCCCTGCGATTTGATCATCAAGATCAAGGAGTTCCTTCTCGAGATTAGCGACGATCCCTTCGAGGTAAAGCTGCGCGACAACTACGTTTTGCTGGTCGATGAGTACCTGGAGAGCTTAAAACGCAAGGCGCTTTTCGACAAAAAGATCGCGGAGCTGTGTGCGGAACGTCTTCTGCTGCCCGCTGGAACTATCGAGAGTCTGTACGCCAATCTGGTGAAGAAGAACTCGGAGATCTACATACAGCGCTCGAAGAAGATACGCGAAAGCGGTCCCGTTCGCACCCGTCTCTTGGCCTGGATCATGACGGACGTGGAGATCATGGCGATGGCGGACACCTCTATACATGGCTACGAGAATGTCACGCGTATGATGCGAGAGATCGATCATGAGAGTCCGTGGCCCGAGGAGGGTCTAGAGTTCACCACGCTGTGGTGTCGCGGCGTCAATGTAAGCTGTTCCGAGTGGAAGTTCATGCTGAGGTGGGGTTGATCTGGTGTCCTTTATCCTTTTGATGCTTTTCTAATATGTATTCTATATTTTTCAGGGACTTTCCGCAACCCATGTTCTATGTGAAGAGCATGCGGCTTTATGGTAATCTCTGTGGCGCAGAGCAGATGGGTTCCAAGCGGGCTAAGCGCGATGTCTTCATTGAAGTGGGCGAACCCTTTGGCACCGATGTCATACAACGCAGCATGCCTTCGTTAAAGTTCTATCATGACTTTGACTGCGAATTGGAAAGCTGTAGCTATGCCTTCGGTGCCTGCTGGGAGCCCGTAATGGCTCAGTGTAATCTGAGCTTTGAGAAGATCTCGGCTCCGTCCAAGGATCCCTCTCCGCCCTTGCCATTTTGGGATAAGCTGCGGTTGCTTCTCCATGGACGGTTAACCCTGATAGCCAAACAATTCACCATACTGCTCCATGCCTCACTGGATCCGTACAACACCACGGAGGAAATGGAGCTGACTTGGAATAACTGTGGCATTGTGCTCACGAATGCCAAGATTATGTTTAAGGGCGAACTTAATGTGAGTTAAGGAAAAGCTTTATAGGATTAATTATGAGAATTAAAGCTATGCTCTTTGCAGGTCACCGTTCGAACGGCTTCCCGCTACGACGATTGTCGCTTGCTCCACTTCCCCAACCTTAAGCTGACAGTGAAGCTCAACTGGGTGTGCTTGGCCAATCCCAATGATCATCATGCTGTCATGCCTTGTGCCCCGAACAAGCTGCCCGAATACTCAAGCAACCAGGTGCACGACTCGTTCAGGGCCTTCCGGTCGCTAAATCTAAACATTTGGATATCCTTCGAGACGAAGCCGAAAGCTGGCGAAGACTTGGAGGTGGATATACCCAGTCTGGTGCTGTACGGCAGCACGTTGCGCTGGTTCGAGAGCCTCCAGCTGATCCTGTCGGGCGTGACGAGGCCCACGCGTCGCGGGCCGGTCTTTAATAACATCCGACCGAGGAAGAAGCCCCTCAGTCGGCACTACAAGAAGGCCAACCTACAAATGTGCCTGCACAAGTTCCAGGTGCTCTACTGGATGTCGCATGCCCTACAAAAGGGCTTCCAGTTGAACGGCCGGCGTGTGTCCTTCAGCTCCGAGCACTCACTATCCCTCAATCCCATCGAGGATGGGCTTATACATCGCCCGAAGGCGGATTGGTCAACTATCTACATGAACTGTGAGCTTAACGATGCAGAGATCTGGCTGAAGAGCATTGTCACTGAGAAACTGGACAGTAGTTCGGAGAATTTGGCAGCCAGTGCTGCCGCCGATGCCTTCAAGATCGTTCGCTTTTACTTTTTGAGCGTGGCCAAGGTGTCCTATGGGCGCGAGGCTCTGATACCTGCAGCGGCCGCCACCACGGAGGAGGATGTCAAGGCCAAGTCGACGACGCCCACGCATAAATTGGTGGTGTACGATCTGAAGGGCGCCTGGACCAAGAGCAATAGGGATGTGGCCTTTGCCTTGTTCGATTCCTTCATGAAATCGCAGAAGTTGAAGAACAACCTGTCCACGGAGGCGGTGAAGAGCTATCGCAAGGAGGGCGCCGGCAACTCGGCGGTGCTGAAGCACAAGCGGAGCGATAGCACCATTACCTTGTCCAGCGCCAGTAACGAGGGCTTGCCAAGTGAGTTTAAAAAGTTAAAGCTAAAGAATTCTTCGAT
This sequence comes from Drosophila pectinifera, assembly GCA_008042775.1. Classification (NCBI taxonomy): domain Eukaryota; kingdom Metazoa; phylum Arthropoda; class Insecta; order Diptera; family Drosophilidae; genus Drosophila; species Drosophila pectinifera. The sequence continues at coordinate 68,796 of VNKC01000111.1, forward strand.
TTTTTGTATAAAACCTTCTCTTTTTCCAGTTGCCAATGCCAATGCCTCGCTGAAGAAGGCCCCTGCCCAGATCCATGCCACGGCCATGCTGCAGCAGCTCATCGCCGAGGCGGACCACAAGTTCAATGTGTACAGCGATGATCACAGCACTCAGTCCCGGGAGCTGCAGCTGCAAGGGCTGCAGGCCTGCTCCGCACAGGATATTATTCATGAGAACTGGTCCATTAGCTTGGTCAACTCGCAGGTCCTGCTCAAGGGCTGCGAGACGTCCGGCTATGTGATCATCAGTGCCGCCAAAGCAGAGATACTGCAGCGTGAACATCGTCCCGTTTGGCGGGAGCGATCGCTCATCTCGAAGACCACCTGGAAGGGATTGCTGGAGTGCATGCAGTACTATGCCACCGTGAGCGCCGGCGACAACAACTCACTGCTGGAGAAGGAGATTATGTGGCTGACGGTGGACAATATCCAAGACAAAGACGAGACGGTGATCAATAACTTGCCAGAGGACATCTCCCATTTGGTTGGCAGTGGACGCAGTGTGGGCGGTGTCGTCTCTGAGACAGTGGGCGCCTTCCTCAGCGACAACTCAGGCGAGGCACAGCCCGTCCAGCTGCAGCGCATCGTGTCCAAGTGTAAGTGCGAGTTCTTCTACGTGAGCTATGGCGATGCCATCGATCCGAACAACATCACCGAGGTGCCACCGCCGCCCTCCGAGGAGCTGCTGTCGCCGTGGGAGAAGCAGGACGATCCCGTCGATGCCTTCACCCTGATGCATCACGACCTGGACGTCTGCACCAACTCCCTGCAGTACGCCATGATCCTGGACATTGTGAACAACCTGCTGCTCTATGTGGAGCCGCAGCGCAAGCAGGCGGCGGAGAAGCTCACTCGCATGCGCTTCCAGCTGCAGCTGCACTCCACGGAGGACCAGAAGCGACCCATCCAGCAGAAGCAGACGGTGATCCGCAGCCTGCTGATGAAGATCCGTTCGCTGGAGAAGGACATACACATGATTAGCAAGGATCGGGTTGAGGAAGGCGACACTCTGGAGCTGCGCGTGGAGTACGAGCACGTCCAGCAGATGATCCGTGAGAGCAAGGAGGAGCTGAACACTTACAGCGAGGACCTGGACATGATGCTGCTGTGCTATAAGGAGACGCAGCTGTCGCAGCTCAGCAAGATCCTCAACGTGCGATCCGATGAATCGGTGACCATGGTACGGACCAACGAGATCTGCTTCAAGCGCGCCCAGTGGCGGCTCACGGAGACGGATGGTCAAATCGGCATTGCTGATCTCGTGCTGAGCGCCTTTCTCTACACCAAAAAGTCCAAGAGCGACGATTCCGTGGAGCATCTGCTAGAGCTGGGGAACATCCGCATGGAGAACCTGTTGCCGCGTGAAATCTACCGCGATGTGCTGCTGGCCACGGAGATACAGAAGGATATGCCCGTGGACACGCACAAGCGGGTGCTGCGCATCTTCTGCCGGGAGAAGGCGCCGGTGGGTGGGATTTCCGTGAAGGAACACTTTGAGATCAATGTGGCACCCATCACCATAGCCATTACCAAGAAGTTCTACAGCACCATGCTCAAGTTCTGCTTTCCGGATCGCGATGCTTCCGAAACGGAGGTCAGCGACGAGCTGGATGACAATGCCTCCACCAGTTCGGCCTCCACAACGAATTTACAGGCGGTCAAGCCTTCCGCATCTTCGTCCTCGTCCTCGACCAAGCGCTCTGGCAAGTCCAAGAAAGGGGCCAAGGACTCGGAGTTCTATGTAAAGATCGAAAAGGATGATGTGGAGAAGATGAAGGAGCGCGCCGAGAAGAACAAGCTCTTCATCTATATCAAAATACCCGAGGTGCCCGTCCGCGTCAGTTACAAGGGAAACAAGGAGAAGAATCTGGAGGATATCACGGACTACTCCCTAGTCATACCAACGCTGGAATATCACAATGTGACCTGGACCTGGCTGGACCTGTTGCTGGCCATGAAATCGGTGAGCCGTCGGGTGATATTCTCGCAGGCCATCAAGCAGAAACTACATATCCATCAGCGACAGCCCATACTGTCCGCTGGCGAGAGAGCCACGCCCCAGGAAGCAGAGGATAAGGCGGTGATGCTGTTTGGCAATCGTTTGCTGGTGAGGATTCTATATCTATAAAGCATTATCCTTTATCTTAGTGGTTTTACTTTCTTTTAGAACGAAAACAAGAACCAGAAAAAGGGCGGCGTCTTCAAGTTCTCCTCCAGCGGCAAGTGATCGTGATCCCGAACCAGGAAATCAAAGGAAACTTAACTAAACTTGTGTATTATGCTTTATATATATATATTTATTATTACTGTACGTTCAAAGGATGTACGAAAATACAATGTGCTACTTGCTGTGCTGACCAGGACTTGGCAGGACTTAACTGCTTAACAAGAATGTCGAGTGCGTGCATCATCTTGGCCCGTTTAACAAATACAATTTACACAATTCAATCACACACTCAAGTATTATGCTATTGTAACTCTCTAAATATAATATATAATATATGTTTCGTTTGTTATTAGCAATAAAGAAGGGCATGGAGCAGGCGTAGTTTAATTGTTACACACACACGCCCCGAGTTGTTGATATTTAATTATTGTAAACTTTAAAACACTTAAATGTAAGCATCGGCATCGTTCCTACTTGTTCTGTTGCTTCAGAGGTGGCTGCAAAAGGGGAACGCACACTAGGTTAGCATCCTGTGGATCCTCCGGCTCTTAGGGATTACTTACCAGCACAAAGACTCGTTTGGGCAGCGCCCGCTGCACCAGTTCATCGAGCAAGGCATTCTGGCTATCGTTCTTCTGCGGATCCGCCTTCGTGTTGTACTCCAGGCTCAGGACAGGCAGCTCCTGCCAGCCCACTTGCAAGGGATAGAGGTTGTACACCAGTTCCTTCTCCTCATAGGCCATTATAGAGATGTCCAGCTGCGGATTTTGAAGCGTTAGTAAGTTCCCTACATAAAGAGGAATCAGGGCAGCAAGACTCACCTGCTTGTGGCCGGAGCAGATAAAGTTATCCGTCTTGCTGATGCTCAGGTTGGCTATCAGGTGGAGCACATGCGTAGTCGGGTTCTTTAGCACCACCTTGAACGCCATGGGCATCTTCACGAACATCTTCTCCTCAATGGTGCAGTAGATGTTCAGCGGCGGTTCCGCTATGTCCAGGCCGCTGATCACAAACTTGGACTCGTTCTCCTCCTTGCCATTGACGCGTCGCCAGCGGATGCAGAAAACACCGAAAATGGGCACAGCGGATGCTCGCTCTGGCTCCAGCGTATAGACGCCCTTGATGAAGCCGCGACAATGCCCTGTGCCCTGGACAGCTTCCAAGGCTTTGTTGTACACCAAGCGAGTGGTTTTGAGGTTCTCCTGGGCAGCGCCCGACGTCTCGCTGGCCTCGTTGGCCTCCTCCGAGTGCAGGGAACTGGTCATCACGCCCGCATTTGCCACCTGCAGGGCATTGTTAACCGCCGAGTTGCTATTGATGATGGTCATCGTGGTGGGTATCTTGGCCACCAGACTCTTGCTCATGTAGGCACTAATGCCGGCAGGCGGCGTCGGGGTGGGAGTCGAGGGGGTCTCCTCGGTTGTCGGTGGCTTGGGAATGGGCCTCATGAACTTACTGGCCACCGGCTTGCCCTCTAGCTTGCCCCGGTGATCCAGATCCCGGGCAGTTGTCCAGTCCTGCAGAGCGGCATTCGTGCGGAGGACTATCACGCTCTCCAGCTGCTCGCCGGCGCTGTACTTGTTGGTGTATTTCTTTCGCTTAAAGCTGTAGTTCGATTGCACTAAATTGTGATCCTGCAGGGAGGAGGAGAAGAATCACTAGAAGCTCTATTAGATCGGCACAAGTGTCCCCCACTTACACATATAAAGAAGCTGTCCAGGATCTCCACATCGTCGACGGCCACCACCTCCGTGTTGGCACGCAGCAGGAAGTTCTCGCCGCGATACAGCTGACCCAGCGGCTTCCTGTCCAGCGTGTAGAAGCGGGCGGCGAACTTGAATTCCCCGTGGCATCGCACTGTCAGCACATCCTCCCGTGACTTCCGCAGCCGTGTCTCGTCCAGGTACTCAATCTGCACGGGGGAAATCGCCGCCAGACTATTGTTGGGCACACCCTTCACCTCGTGATCGGGCGTGGACTCGGTCGAGCTGTTTGGTGCTGTGCTGACCCTGGCTGCATTGGCTCCACCTCCACTTCCGCCGCCACTGCCGCCGCCACCGGGACCGCGATCCACATCTAGGGTGTAGCTAAGCCGCTGTTGCAGCTTGATTTCGGTCTCCGCCAGGCTGAAGATGTAGAAGGTGGCCGTGTTGCTGCCATGGGCAGATAGTTCGCCCACATCGATCTGAATCTGGGCGTGGAGCTTCTGGCGACCCGCGGAGATATCCGTGGTGAGGAATACTGCAAGAGGTAGGGAATGGATTATAATAACTATTATGCATTTTTTTAAATCAGATTTATAGATAAATACTGAGTAAAAATCAAGATGTAGTTGAGTCGTCCATCTAATCTCAGGAATACGCTTCCTCTAGCTCCTCCAAAAGACAATCCCTCGCTATTGTGTTCCCAACTTCCGTTCCGTTCCCTAGCTTATCTTTTTTCTGAACCCAAAGCAAACATTACCGCACAGAGGGTGGGAACAGTGACGAATTCCTGCCTCGTAGCCCCCAGCTCCAAGTTCATTGCCGTGTGCAAACAGCGGAGAGCTGGCAGGCGGCGCAGGTGTTCTGTGTTTCTGTAAGTGGTGGCTCATTGGGTAAGGTCAGTGGCGCACGCTGGGCTCTATAAATGATTGTTCGCTGGGCTCTTGGCTCCAGTACAACGGAGTGCACACGACAGGAGAGTCACGAGATCGAGATGCAAGCTGCCCTGCTGACGCTGACGATGATGTGGATGCTGTGGATGCCGGAGATCGCGGCGTTTGACATGCCGGAGGAGCCGGACTTGCGTCGCAATCCTCGCGTGATCGGCGGGCATCCGAGTGAGGTACGCAGTCAGCCGCACATGGTCAATATCCGGCGGCGCGGCAACTTCGAGTGCGGCGGCTCCCTGATAACGCCGCACTGCGTCCTCACCGCCGCCCACTGCCTGAAGGATGGGCCGCCCTCCGATTTCGTGGTTCGCGGCGGCGTCACCTATCTGAGCGACATGCGCAATGCCCGGTATGTCCGCAAGGTACTCCTGCCGTCGGCCTACAGTCGCGCCACCTTGGACCACGATGTGGCCATTCTGCAGCTCCAGCAGCCGCTCCAGGCGTCCATTGCCCGGCCCATTGGATTGGCTGTAAACTCACCGCGTCCGGGGTCCTTCGTGAGGGTCTCCGGCTGGGGTTTGACCGACGACAGCTCCACGACGCTGCCCAATCAGCTGCACAGCGTCCGTGTGGAGGTGATGTCGCAACGCAAGTGCCGGGACTTGTATCGTGGCTATCGGAACATCACCTCGAGCATGTTCTGTGCCTCGGTGCCGGGCTTGAAGGATGCCTGTGCCGCCGACTCGGGCGGGCCGGTGGTCAACTCTAATGGCTTCTTGGTCGGAGTGGTCTCCTGGGGCAGGGCGCATCGCTGTGCCGCGGCGGACAGTCCCGGTGTTTACTCCGATGTGAGTTACCTGTCCGACTGGATAGCCGATAATATCCGCCGCTACTGCTAGGCCAAGCTGTGCTCCGCTGTGATGCCTAACCCTGATCGTTGACGTCACTTGGAGCTGGAGCAAGAATGCCATTGAAGCGCTGAGGCAGTGCCTCCCATTGTGACCCGCGAGCTGTTTGCTCAGCTGGTTTGCTCCGTATTTCGGCGAAAATCCGGCCATAAAAGCCGAAGCAAGGTCACCAGCGCCACAGTTCATAGCAAGATGCTCTGGCGCTGGGATTACCTGTTCTTGGGCATGCTGCTCCTGGCCGAGCTCAGCCAGCTGGGCGAGGCGGTGGCAAATAACAACAAGCTCCGGAGGAACAGGCGACTGGGAAGCAACAATGGGAGACGATTGGCTGCCAGACGGACCAACCAGGTGGCTGCCAGACGGACCAACCAGGTGGCTGCCAGGAACAGGAATACCAACCGATCGGTGGCCGGCGTCAAGAAGCTCAATCAGAGCAAGAAGGCCACCACTGCCAGTAAAAGCTCAGCCAAGATACAGCCCAGGATCGTGGGCGGCTCCACCACCACCATCTCGACGGCCCCACACCTGATGCAGATACGCCGCGGATCGAATCTCTGCGGCGGCAGTCTCGTCCGCTCAGAGTGGGTCCTCACCGCCGCCCATTGCGTTCGGGGATACTCGGCTTCCTCATTCAGTGTGCGCGGTGGTGCCACAGCCCTCGATGGCAGCGATGGCGTCGTTCGCTCCGTGGTCGGGACTTACGTGGCACCCAGGTTCACCATCAGAACTATGAACATGGATGCGGCGCTGCTCAAGCTGAATCAGGCCATGACGGGCAGCAATATAGCAACTATCCCCATGGCCACCTCCCAGCCCAGGGCGGGCTGGACCGTTCGGGTCGCCGGATGGGGCGTCACGTCGGAAGGCAGTTCTACGGCCTCCAGGACCCTGAGGGCCGCCCAGATTAAGGTGGTGAGAAGGAATAGGTGCAGAAGCCTTTATCGCGGCAGGGCCTCCATCACAGCCTACATGTTCTGTGCCAGAGCCTCTGGCAGGGACTCGTGTAGCGGAGATTCCGGCGGTTCGGTGACCCGGAACAACACCTTGATCGGGATCGTGTCCTATGGCTATGGCTGCGCCAGATCCAGATATCCTGGCGTCTACACAACCGTGTCTAGAATTCTTCAGTGGGCCACCAATGTGATGGACAACAACTGAGGACCTCGGATATTGATCTTAAAAAGGATCATCTTGCGCCTTCCATCAAATCAATTTTGAATGTAATAGAGTGTATGTGATCTTAAACTTATTGATTTCTTAAAAATAATATGGAAAAATGTCAACATTATGAAGGATTATCTCAATTTGGTCTTTAATAATATGAATTTTGATATTTCCTATATCAATTTGGCATTTTATCACCTTAATTTCATATTTAAGATCACCCTGAAATGTCAGCCAATATTGTCTTTTGTGCAAAGGTCTGATGGACATCTAATGTTAACCAACTTTAACTAGATCTTAAGGTCGATTAAATAATTATTAGTTAAATAAAGAGTTTTGGGCGTTAAAAATAGAAATCATCGCCGTTTTAAAGTAAACAAGTTCATCATACCACGGGGTGAAGGCTGAAGAATAACACATGGCCAAAACACTTGGAGCTTAGCTTGACGCAAGGCACGGGTACCTTGCGTCTTTCGGTCTTTACCAATATAAGTAAATATATGTATATATAAACAATAAAGCATTGATAACAATCTTGAGTCTATTGCAATGGAAAGCGTAAACAGTTTTTGGGCCAATAGTCAGGCCTGTTTGTTTTTTAAGACCTTAAAAAGCTGCGGAGCATTTTAGACAGACCTACAATACTGCAAGAGCTGAGCTAGTCTAATAATTATTTACTTTTCCACTAAATAAATAATTTATATTGACTTACTAAGTCCTGCAGATGTTTCTGTTTCTTCATCAGTACCCTGTTTACTTTTAAATAGTTTACAATAATATTCTAAGTTCCACCTAAATTCCAAACCTAAAAATAATGAGGAATGGGTAAACAGACTTCATAAATGTTGATTAATATCCACTACTAGTTGAATTACTACTAAAAACCTCTCCTTACAATATAAATATTTATATTAATCAAACTTTGACTAATATCTCTTCAATCAAGACACTCAAATCGGAAGTAATACATCCGTTTAGCTGATTAAATAGAACCCGAGTTCTTATAATAAATATTAGATTGCAAACCAACAAGATGTAACCAGTTTCCGCTGTTTTATATTTTCGATTCCGAGTCTAGTACCAGGTTCTTGAACAATTGTGCAAATGTTAGAGTCTCCTCAGAGATTTACTTGCTATAAAAGCTATCTTCCCCTTGTAAGGTTACCCACAATGATTTCGTCACTCGGCCTGCCCTCGCTTCTGCTGCTCCTCATCCCTATCCTGGGACTCACTCCCTCTGCTGCCGTGGATATAGAGCCCCGCATCATTGGTGGCCAGGTGTCCAGCATTAAGCAGGAGAAGTATCTCGTTCAGGTCACCACCGCCACGGAGCTGTGCGGCGGTTCACTGATCAGGCCTCGTTGGGTCATCACGGCGGCGCATTGTGTGTACAGGAAGAACAAGGATGAGTTCAAGGTCTATGGCGGTGCCTCCAATCAGGCAGGTCCCTATGCCACAGTCCGCCGGGTGGACTTCGTGGCCATTCGTCCGGACTTTAACATGAGAACCATGAACATGGACGTGGCTGCGTTGCGACTGACATCGAATATGACGGGAGCCAATATAGAGACCATCCCTCTGGCCACGCAACCCGTTCCAGCTCGCGCCTTGGTCAAGATTTCCGGCTGGGGACTCACTAGACCCGATGCCACATCGACGGCCACCCGGGTGCACAGCGCCATAATACGCATGTGGTCGCGTGCCTCCTGTGTGTCCATCTTCAGGGGAATCCATCGTATCACCCGCTCCATGGTGTGCGCTGCCAAGCAGTACAGGAGGGATTCCTGCGACGGCGACTCGGGTGGGCCGCTGGTCTATCGTGGACAGTTGGCGGCCATCGTGTCCTACGGCTATGGTTGCGCCTCCGCGCTGCCGGGTGTTTACACCAGTGTCCCAGTGATCCGGCAGTGGTTCCTGCGCATCGTGGCGCAGAATTCCTGAGCGTTGTCTCGTAGCTTTAGGCCTAATCTTTAAGGTTTAATAAATAGTTCTAGTTTATCTGGAAGCCAATTACTCGGGGAATGCGGCAACAGATAACCGGATATATAAGCTAGCCTCCAGGGCTATGGTGCCATTAGACCATGTTAAAGCTTCTCCTTGGACTAACCCTGCTCCATTCGCTGGAGACCAGCTGCTACTCCACCCCAAAACTGGCTAAAATCTTTGGGGGAAAGTTCACGCCCATTAACGAGCACTCCTTCCTGGTCAATCTGCGACGCGGCGGAGGCTTTCGATGCGGCGGCGCCCTAATCTCGCCCAGCTGTGTTCTCACAGCTGCACACTGCCTGCAGCGACGGCACCATCAGCTCCACGACCTCACCGTGCACGCCCAGCAGCAGTGTCTGGGCGACGAATCTCCCCCGGAACATGTGCGTCGGGCATGGTATTCCGGAATTTCACCACACTACTGCCCCGATCATGGCCTGGACTCCGACGTGGCTGTAATCCGACTGAGCAGCTCTTTTGACATCTCTGGCAATGCAAGTCTGGTCAAGATCGACTTCAACGATCTGCCCAGGCGAGCGAATCTCACGGCGATGGGCTGGGGCCAGATCGACAGCCAAGGTCACAACAGGAACCAGTGTCTCCAGGCGGCTCAGGTGCAACTCATCCCGCAGAAGCAGTGCAGCGAAGCCGTGGGAAGCCCTAGGCAACAAGTCACCCAAAACATGTTCTGTGCTCTGGGCGAGAATGCCAAGGATGCCTGCGAGGGTGACTCCGGTGGTCCGGTAATTAACGCCGATGGCCGCACCGTGGGCATCGTTTCCTGGGGCTACGGCTGTGGCAGTGGCTATCCCGGGGTCTACACCCGACTCAGCAGTCCCTCGATCACTTATTGGCTCAAGAGCTTCGTAATGCGACATTGCTGGTGATCGGGAATTCCATTTTCTTGACATTTTTCAGTTATTTTTCCTGCCAGTTATTTAAGGCAATAAATTAAATGAAAATGTCTTAAAAGTATTAGATTATAAATAATTGTGATTCAATTTTAAATGAATTCAAAAGTGAAAGTGATACAAACAGGGTCACTAAAAAATATGATATTTTTACTTCCCATTTTTTAAATAATTCGAAGAAAAAAAATCTTGTAAGATATTATAGATAAACAAATTAAAAGGCGTCAAAAAGTATGCAATAAAATATGATGGGCTTGAAAATATTACAGTGATGCCAGTAAAATCGCTAAGGATTTGGAACTACTTTTATTTTATGATTCTTTATTAGGGAATAACATTTTATAGCATACTTTGAGACACCTTTTTTTATTGATTTGAAAACCGCAGCGATTCCTGTGGCACCCCTGACTAGTTTCTCAACATGTGCAACAGAAACTATTTCACAAATAAATTATAAATAGAGATCTCTTCCGGAATACCGAAATAATGGGCAGATCGTGTGGGAATAATTTCCAGAGTTAGGTGCTATTCCATGGCATTATTATCACTTCACAAATTGCACTGTAATATCCCAAACAGTAGTCGTCAGTCTGGACATGCCATGGCGGGTCTGTGGTTGCTCCTCTGGTGGCTCTGCCAGCTCGCATTCGCGATTCCCGTCACCGCCAGCAAGAACCGCATCGTGGGCGGTCAGGAGACGACAATCGCTCAAGTTCCGTACTTGGTTTTCCTGCGACAAGGCGGGTTGTTCATCTGCGGTGGGTCCCTGATCTCGGCCAGCGTCGTTTTGAGCGCGGCGCACTGCGTCTATGGTGCTCGGCCACAGGAGTATACGATTCATGCTGGCGCCAGTCGTTTGGAGGAGGATGCTCCTGTAGTCCGCAGCGTAGCCAACTTCCACATCTCACCTAGCTACTCAGGCTCCAACTTTGACATGGACGTGGCTCTCCTGAAGCTAAGAGAAGCCGTCCGCCTGATCCCGGGCAAGGTGGCCATTATTGCTCCTTGTCGTAATCCGCCGGAGCCAAATTCATACGCCAGGATCAGCGGTTGGGGAGTGACGCGGGAGAACAATCGTGATCCCGCCGCACAGGTTCGCACAGCCATGGTGCGAGTGCTGCCGGCCGCGGAGTGCCGCCGATCCTACGCTGGAGTGGCTCAGCTCAGCGACTCCATGCTCTGTGCCGCCGTGCGTGGCCTAAGGGACTCCTGCTCTGGCGACTCCGGCGGTCCTTTGGTCTACCGCAGCCAGGTCTGCGGCATTGTATCCTGGGGATTCGGCTGCGGCCGCTTGGCTTTTCCCGGTGTCTATACCAATGTGGCCAGCGGAAGGGTAAGAACGTTTATAGAGGAAACTCTGCGCAGGATTGGGAACTGACATTGAGGCTTGGCGAGGAAATAAAACTGAGTACTTAAATTTGTGAAATTGTTTGGAGCTATTCTCCCTTATCAAAGGATAAGTATTCCAGTTCCTCATTAAGGTTCAAAGTCCTATTATACAGCTGAATGGGCAACAAGAATGGTATCAAGGAGAGATCTCGATCCATTGCCAATTATTCAATCTATCTATTAGAGGAATCCGAAGCTCCATCCGACAGTCAGCAACCCAACAAGGCCATCAAAGCGTCGAGAACACCGACGATGATATGAAGCCCCATTACACAGCGCTTTGTTGCTGGGTTTCAATTTCCCATTCCCTTACCAATTCGCTGATGGATCGCTCGATAGGCGAAACACAAAATGGTTTATTAAAATAATTATTATTTGCACAATAGCTAATGTGTGTCGCTCTGTAACGATTATTTCCTCAAAGGCATATAAATCGGAGCACACAGTCGCCGCGCGATTCGAGTCCGAACTGCGACCGAAGAGAGCTAGCTGTGTGGTGTGTTTCCTGAGGTGGCTATATCGGCGAATCGGAAACTGGATTGGACCAACAATAGAGAGGCATGGAGTGAGCTGATGGCGGCGCTGTGGCACCTGCATCATTTGCTGCTGCTGCTCTTCCTCCACCCGATTCCCTCGCTGTGCTGGGCAGCCGGCAACGAGGCCAACAGCCGGATTGTGGGCGGCGTCCCAGTGGACATAGGCAGCGTGCCCTACTTGGTTAACCTGCGCATCGGCGGCAACTTTATATGCGGCGGCTCATTGGTCACTCCCCAGCACGTGGTCACGGCGGCACACTGTGTCAAGGGAGTGGGAGCTTCCCGCATTCTGGTCGTTGCCGGGGTCACAAGGCTCACCGAAACGGGCGTGCGGAGTGGCGTGGAGAAGGTCTATACCCCAAAGGCCTACAATACTCGCACCCTAACAATGGACGTGGCCGTTTTGAAGCTCAAGACACCGCTCAGCGGTCCCAAGGTGTCCACCATTGCGCTGTGCAACGCCACCTTTAAAGCCGGCGATCTCATCAAGGTTTCCGGCTGGGGACAGATGTCCGAGCGCAACAAAGCCGTCTCTATGCAAGTGCGCAGCGTGGACGTAGCCCTCATTCCCCGCAAGACCTGCATGAGCCAGTACAAGCTGCGTGGCACCATCACCAGCACCATGTTCTGCGCCTCGGTTCCAGGAGTCAAGGACTCCTGCGAAGGCGACTCCGGCGGACCGGCTGTTTACCAGAATCAACTCTGCGGCATCGTTTCCTGGGGCATCGGCTGTGCCCGGCAAAAGTCCCCAGGTGTCTATACAAATGTCAAGACTGTTAGGAGCTTCATCGACAAGGCCCTGGGCATGTGATTGAGAGAAATAAATAGCAATAGAGGTTCCAAAACCATAAATAAATCTCAAAAATGTTCTATAGAATCTATATAATCCTGGAGAGGTGATCTATCAATAATATATGGAGAAGTATCACGGAAAATATAACTCCCAGAGTTCTTATAAACGAATTTCTTGTTACCCCGCCCATAAATAAGTCTCTGCGGACTCACCACTATTCCTCAGACCTCCTGGTACACTGATGTGTACGCCCACATTCTGCAGATAGACATTGTACGGATTATTGATGGTGATCACAACGGGATAGTACTCGTTGACCAGCATTCTCGTGGTGGCCACCACGGCGGCTTCCTCATCCACACTATTATTATTCTCCTGGCCATGGCCAAGGTTCGTTTGCGTGTCCAGATGAAAGCTGGAATATAGAAAACAATGATCAGTGGAGCATTAAACGCGCTGCTTTTGCATGCAATTCTTCCGGAAAGTACTCTAAGCTTCCGGTACGAATCGCTTTGACCTACGTGGGCGCAATGTAGCAAATGGGATTGATCGTCACATTATCATCGAGATCCCGGCAGCGCGTGTGGTGTCGAAACAACTGACGTGAGTAGTTGGAGCTGCACGTGAGCAGGGCGGCCACCTGGTCAGTGCCCATATGGGCCTCCAAACGTACGATGCGCAGCTGGGTGTTCTCATGGAACTGCTGCGCCTCGGTGGTGCACAGTAGCTGGTAGTAGGAGCCGGGCTCCAATCTCATGTTCTTCTCAAAGTGTTGAGGCTGCTTCTCCTGCGGCGACTGCTGCTCCTGCCGCAGCTGCGTTAGGCTGGGAAAGCAGAAATACTTGAGAGCCTCCAGTTTGTAGCTGTTCTGCGGATTCCCAGCATCGGCTAGAATGACATGGAAGCTGCGCACTCTCAGCGGCACATCCGTGAGGACCCTAAATAATGATTATATATTAAAAGGTTTATCACCAGAAGGAGTTACCTAACTCACCTTACTATCAGTTGCAACTGCAGCACGTCGTCGTTGTTCAGCTGCACTCTCTCGAATGTGGCGCACATCTCCACCACATCGCTGACCTTATCTAAATCAATTTGAATGGGTGACTTCACGCTAGCCAGCGCACTCGTCCACAGCCCCTGGGCTTCATTGCTCAACTGAGTTTTCGGCATGGGCGGAATACCCTGGAACACCTGCCAGAGGTTCTCCAGCAAAAGAATCCGTTCCGCCTGCTCGCCGTGGTGGTGGCGGAGGGACAGAGCTTCAACGCTGCAAGCTACGTAGTCAGCTACGGAACCCGAGAGCAACGCACAGCGTAGGGTCTTCAGCAGAACATCCGTGAATATGGTGGACCACTTCTCCTGCCGATAATCCGGAAGCATCAGCGAATACAAGCTGGTGGAGAAAGTAAAAGCAATTAACACCGATTTTGAGGAAAAAAGGAGGAAAGAAAAGCTTTTGAAACTCACGTCAAAGCCTTGGCATGATCTCCGCTCTTGAGGTACTCCTCGGCCATATCGATAGCTAGTTTCTTGCGAAACCTGAGGCACTTGTAGATTTTAAACTGGACCATGGCCTGGCTCAGCAAAGCTATTATCCCCGACGAGTGGTTAAAACTGCGCTCCATTTCACACAACTGCACATTGGCCTGCTGCTCGGCCACCAGGTCACCCGTCTTAACCGCCCTAATGCCAAAGAACTCCGTGTACAGAGACAGGGTATTGGGACTTGGCGAAGGCGTGGCTTCTGCGGAGCTCAATAGGGCGTCATACGCTTGCTGGGCCGAGTCGCGTCGCTTCATCACATATTCCGCCGCCTTGTGGTAATAGATCCCCGGATGCTGCGTCTGCAAAGCGGGCAGACCGTTCTTGATGGCCTCGCAGAAGAGCTCAGCGAAGACAGAGTGTCTGAAAACAGAATGTAGAATGTTTAAATTTACATTGAAGGGCTTGGCAGGGTCAGAAATTACTGCGTGCTCAGCCAGGCATGATGTTCGAAGGCGAGATCCTTGAAACCCACACGGGACTTGTACTTCTCCACATGAATAATGAACTGGTTGATGGCATCTCTTGGTGTCTTTAGCTTAAACATTAACCGACATATTTTGTAGTTCAAGAAACCGGCCAGAGTTTTAATTTCCAGACAATTGGAGTCATTAATCCGTATTTCGTCCAGATTGGCGTAAGCTTGGAAATAGTGCCTGCAAGGATAACAATGAATAAGGTTTTCCACATAATAAAAGTATAGAGAAAACCCACTTCTGACCCGTGCTAAAGTCCTGCCGCATCTCCGCTACGAAGCCCAGCTTGAACTGATGACGAATCTTCAGCGAGGTGTGCGCCGCTGTCAACTGATCCCGGTGGTTGCGTATCCGCTTGGACATTAGCGCGTAATAGGACTGCGCCATGTCCAAAAAGGCGGACTCCAGCCGCAACGCATAGCCTGTGAGGTGCTCCGTGTGCGGGAGAATGAACAGCATCTTGCTGGTAATTCCGCAAGCGCTGGTCAGACTGGCGGCCCGTTCCGCCGCCAGCAAGTCCTCGCCCGGCGGCAGAGGAGCTGCCTTCTGCAGCAGGACGAGGCACAGCCGAGTGTTCCGCTCTTGCAGGGCGTTCTTCAGTGCCTGAACAATGCCGGCGCATTGCACCTGTTTCTCCGTCCACTGCAGGTCGTTCCATTCCATGTCTTGGAAGAGCACCACCACCGAGGGCAGGACGTGCAGATGTTTCAGCATCCAGTTGCGCTTGAGTATGCCTTTCGGATGATACCACTCGTAGGAGGCGCGCTTGGGCTTGGCCACCGGGAACTCGTAATTGGGGGGCAGCAGCTTGTATTGCACCGCCGCCCGGTCGGCGGCCTTGCGCTGCAAACTCCCGCTAAACGCCTCCCACACGGCCTTGTGCACGCCCACCCGGGCTGTGTCCAGCCCACAGAAGCCAACCAGCGGCTGCGGGGTCACGAGCAGCTCCGACGGCAGGGCGCTGGCGTCCATCGTCGTCATGCTGCTGCACAAAGATTGCGATGGAACGACGGCTTCTTCAGCTACGGCCACTCCTCTCCTTCGCTCCAATTGACAAATCTTCTCCAGCTACGTTGTCCTCGGCGGTCTCAGTATGACCGTACGTGGACCGTCGAAACATACAGCTACGTTGCCATCGGTAGATCTGGAAAAACATCTAGTAATATCGATAGTATAGATCATCATCGATGTTATTTTCCAACCTAGATATGTTTCGGATTTCTCGCATGAGTCTTTGATATCCCGCCAATTCAAAACAGAATCAAAAATGTGTACAAGCGACTATATAATAAACGATTCGTTTAAAATAATAGGAAAACGTGCAACATGAACTTTAATTATATTAAAAGTCTAAATCTGGATAACTTGTTTTACAATTTAATTTTTCCGCTAGTTTCCCGGGAAAAAAGCTAGCTGTTTTGAAACTATTTATATAATTTGTAATTATGTTTTATCTTGAATAACTAACTGATTCGCTTTCCAATATGCTTAACGGGTCGTTAACTTTATCACCCAGTAATCCCTAGCTGACCAGTGAGACAAGAAATATAGCATTTATTTTTTACACTTCCATTGTTTTGAATCCTGCATTGCTTTTAAAAGCCACGAAACGATTGCCTTAGCTTATATTAAACGCCTTCCTATAGGCAAGAGAAAAGTAAAAAAAAGTTAAGAAATGTCCATGTTTAGTAATAGATATTGAAGTTATTTCCCTGTTCAGGATAACTAGAAGTGGGGAAAATCCATGCTTCAACTTATCGATGTTTGGAAACAACCCTGCTTTATTCTAGTTCTCGATCGATATATCGATAGTACTGTCAGCTCTACGGTATTTCTATTCGATGTACCGGCGGTCACTCTGGTGGTTATTCCAGCGGTCTGTTGGCGTGGTAACACTGCTTAACCCTTGTAAAATCCCGCTGGACGGTCGCGTTTTTTTCCGTCAGTATTCGAAAAATTCAATAAATAAACAAACAGATGCAGGCAATCGAATTGCCTCGCAATAAACGGTGATTAATTGGTGCAGTGCGTGTGCGTTAAGTCAGAAAAATTGGCACGCGAAATCAAATGAGTTGTGCGGTAAAACCAGTTATGGATTCGCCCCAAGTTCGCGCAGTGTCTCCTTTTCGCTGAGCCACCACACAAAGAAGAGAAAAACAAGCAGAAAAGCTAGTGTCCAGTTTTTGCGGCCCCCAAAGAAAAATTCATTAATGAAAGTGTCGTGCAATGGAGCCCAATTAATCAAAATAACAACTGTCAGTAATGCTGCGGTGCAACTCTCAATAAGGCCTAAAACGACTTCCTGCGAACGGCGCTTGCTTAACTAAAAAAAGTAAGTATGAGCACTAGTACAAGCCAAGTATACACACACGTATGTTGTTGTTGTTCTTGACGTTTTTGTTGTGTGGGTTTTTGGCATCTCCTTATTTCTCCTCCTTTGCCGCCTCTGCAAATGCATGGGTGTGAGTATGTGCGTGAGTGTGCAGGTAGAAAAGAAACGGTTGATAAAAAAGAAAAAGAGTCAAGGGCATTAATTATAGCGTGCGATTTTGCGGGGGAAAATGGCTATTTTTATATCCCTCTGTTGTGCCAATTTTATACACCACTTTTATAACGCCTACTTTATGTAACTCACAAATAATTGGGGAAATCGGTATCCCAGTGAAAAATCGATAAATCAGCGCCGCTGCAGCTGTGTTTTCATCCTGCCTCCATGTGTGTGTGTGTATGCGTGGGCTGTTTTGGAGCCGCCGGGCGTAATTGGGGTAGGAATAGCTTCCTCTCTCGTACTGGCGCTCTCGCATCCTGTAGCACCTCTCTTTCTTTCGTTTTTGCCATCTCTCTCTCTTTTCCTTGCACTCATACACGGGCAGCGACTTACCGCAAACAACAAATAAGCCGCACTCACTATAATAAACGCGTATTTTTGGCGGCCCACTCTCTGCTCTCTCTCTCTGCATTCTTTCTCCCCCTGCCTTTCGCCCTTTCCCCGGCTGCATTGCCCAACAAATAGAAATGCAAATAAGAAAAATCAATAAAACCAGCATCAAGAGCTGTGAAAATAAAAGTCATCTAATGCCAAATACAAACATGGAAATAAGTTATTAACCCAATTTACATACAGACTGTCGTGTTTTCGCCGGAATTTCGGTGGGAATAACCTTTTTATGGAGGAAAGCGATAAACAATTAAATAAATAACCTGTCTGGTCTAGAAAATCTCTTATTTTCACCATGAAAGAAAAATATAATATATAAAAAGAAAGAAACTAATATATTTTTACCATTAAATCAAGCTCTGTTGTCGGGCTCCAATCTTGAAGATCGTTGCCTAACCATGGTTTAGATTAAAAACTCTTTTTATATACCTAGTATAAACTTCGACTTCACTGAAACTACACACTAATTTGTCAGATCATCTTAAAATAAAAAAATGGCAGATAGCTAAATATGACTGCATTGCCGACTAGTTAATCAATCAAACTAATACAGAATTCCCAGCAATCATTTTAAATGACTCATTGACAGCTAGCAAAAATAAAAATAAGTAAATTCAAATCACTTGTGTGCGTTTAAATTTATACAGTTTGCTCAGCATTTGGCACTCTGTTTTCTGGACGCGCCATCCCCATAGCGATCCCCAGGCCGATCCAAAATCCAAACAGAAGCGTGGGCATTCCGATTTGGCCAAAAGTCAAGTGGGTCCGGACTTAAGGGGCTTACTTAGAGCAAGTGCTATGCGTCACTGTTTTAGTGCACGCCTTATCCTTATCTTGGCCAGGTCAGGTATTATATTAAAAAGGGGCAGGCGGAGTCTCCTCAAGATAACACAATCATTATCATTATTTATTTATTTAATTATTCGAGTTGAATTATTTATGTTACTTGTAACTATGATTTAATTTCTTGATTCGTATATTAGGGAAATATTAATAGAATAAATTTTACGCACGACCCGATGATATCACTTTGAGTGAGTGCTGCTTTTCCTTATTGTTTCGGCGTAATCGATGCCCTATTTATTTCTCGGGAATTGGGTTGTCGAAAGTTGCTATTTTTAAGCATGGCTAATGGCAAATTTAGTGCTCCATCGGCGTTCCCGTCAATCGATCAATAATGCCGCCCCGAATGTCTCATGCGAGTGTCTCCGAGTCGGAAGTCGGGACTTATGGGTGTATCCGATGTCTATATCACGGCGCCAGTAACGCAAGATTGTTTATGTTTACTTATCATTAAATATGATAACTCCAGCGTTATCAAATTATGAATGATTAAATGTAGTCTGCGTGTAAAATGATTATATATACTTATATACATATATGTACAAACTGCCTTATAGGCAACTTTAAATAAAATAAAACCTTACCTTTGGCAGTGACCATTGTTTAAAATACAAAATACACACATTTCCCAGGGGGTTGCCAGAGTTGCCCATACCGATGGTTCACTGTATGGCACATGAGCTCATTTCCACCACTGACCTAGAATGGTTTTCCCTCTAATTCTCTTCAGCCACACACACTATAATTTACAACAATTCGCGCTGGCTGCCAGAGCAGAGGCAATAAGCCAAAGCCTCACTTTGTAGTTTGTAGCATAGTTCACTTATTTTAATTGTCGCATTCATTCTGACCGTTTTGTGTGGCCAACGCACACACACGATTTTGTGCTCAGTGTGTGTGCGAGGGAGATGCCAAAGACATGACGCCATATTGCGTGCAAGAAGGAGAAGTGGGGGGCCGGCGAAAGAGATAGCGATAGAGGGGGAGCCAACAGCTGACACTTGACTCTCCGCACAAATTGCAATTACAAATGTTTTTACCGTTAGGGCGACTACGCAGCACACACATGTAAATGTGTGTAAGCGTAAGTGTGCTGCCACTTATTTTACTCGCTTCCCCTTACTCATTTCTCATTTCTCATTTTCCATTTCCATTAGGGGAAGGGAAGGAGAGGCGCGAACAGAAGCGCAAAACAGGCGAAGACAAATGCAAAACATATTTTCAATTAGTTAATCAGTCGCCAGGCCAGATAGGTGTGGGTGCGCGGGGCTGCCTATCTGCATTACTGAAATACCAAGTGTGTAAGATATGGAAGCATGGGGCACTTTCTTATAATCTCTTTTATTCCAGACAACGTTTAACGAAACAGATTTAAAATTTCAGCAATTTCTCAGTAAATGTAATTTATTTTGTACATGATTTAATTAACAAATTTGATTACTTGGTGTATTTAAAATTAATTGGAACTACAGCGGTATAGTTTGGTTGCTGGGACTGCAGAGACTGCATTAGGGGTACACTCTTCCAACTTCAATACGTCCAGCAATCACCTCCGCCTTCGGCTCTACTTCGGCTCTGCTTCGGCTAAATTCGTGGCATGTAGGGCTCGAGGGACTCTGCCTGAGCAGCACTGCTTTGGGATTTCTGTTATCCACTTTGTTGTCTTAGAACCAAGCCGAGATAATGAAATTTCTATTTATTTTTCCCTTTTCCCTTTTTATTATTATTTTCCACCATTCTATTCTAATGGTTGAGAGATGCAGATAAGCCACTGTTGGGGTACCAAATTATCGCTCAAAGGGAGTATTTACTGTGCCCTCACCTACATTTTCACACGTGTGTGTTGGTGTGTGTGTCTGTGGGCTCTGTTTGTGTTTGTACTTGCCGAGTTTCCACGCTCGCCGGCCTCGTGTGGTTTGCTTTTGTTTGCTGCCTTTCGTTTGTTTGTGTGAAAGTGAGTCAAATGCGTTTGTTGGGAGAACCAACTGCGATATGCTGTCCATAGGCACGAGTTCCTATTTTCCCTCCTCCCACTGCCGTTCCCCTATTAGTTGGTGTCTTATCAGCCGCGTCTTCGCTGTGCGGCGTACTTTTCCATTGAACATTTACATTAAAATCGACATTCGAGGGCCGACCTGCAGCCCATTGGGTTTTATATTGTTGTTTTTACACTGAATTCTATTTAAAAAGAAACTATTATCAAGACAAGAAGGTAGGCTACCCTTTACAACAATTGGGAGACCTTCATATTGTGTTTGAGAGATGTGAAATGTAACTAAAAATTAAATTAAAAATAAAAGCAAACAATTTATTTCCCTTCCAAATCTTTGGGAAATACCTATTTCCCTTTGAGCACTTCTGCTAATTAGGATATACATAGCTCTTTCTGCTTTGCTCAACCCATCAGCGGACCAACTTAATTAGCTGAATGGCGCACATGCTGCAAATTAATTTGAAATATGTGCTGCTGCTGCAGCACCCGCCGCCTTAATTGTTTACAGATTAGTTTCAGCCTGGGTGTGGCTCCGTTCCCAGCCCATTTCCATTCCGAGCGGATGGCGGGTGTGAACAATTAGCCGGGCTCAGTGAGAATGCGTTGATCCCAGGCGACGACGCTTGGCAAAAGTGTCACGCAAGTTGGGCATAGTGGCTGTGGATGGGCTCCGCCTTGGATGGAGGCTAGGAGAATCGCCATGGACGGGCTGGAGGAGGCTCATCATCGTCAGCACGTTCGACTGGCTGCCCAGATGCTAATCGCTTTCTATTTTTGGGCACGCTTTGTTTACGTTTGGCCTGTGGCATTCGCCATTGCCCGTTCCCTGTGGGGGCGTAGCTCTTCTGGATCTGATTTATATTTGGCTCGAATTCAGCCAAGTTATGGCCAGGATGAGGTGCTAAATGGCGTGGGTTGGGAAGGTCATATAGGCTGCGGTCATCTTGCTGTGTCCAAAGTGTACCCAATTAGGAGGGAAGAGGCTAAGTGTGTCAGTTGCGCCAGCTCACATCAATCAGTTCATAAATCAATCAACGAGTAAATCATTATTACTACCAATCAAGCCAATCAAAATGAGAGGCTCGATGTGCCTAAATTCAATAAAACGCTTGCATGTTTCTATGTTTATGGCCATAAAATATGATTTATGCGGCAACGAACAAGCCAGAATGCGAGTCTCGCCCCCCTCTCCTTAACCTTCGACACCTTTAATTTGCGCAACGCCAAAAAAATAGAAAAGACGAAAATCAATTTTCAATTTGCATGCAAAAATATACATATAATTTCAGAGTGTTTTTCGCGTGCAAAATTATGCAAATTAGGGGGAGGGGGAGCGGAGTGAGGCAGCAGAAATCAAAAGGCTGGGAGAAACCGAAACTGCTCTTGAGGCCAAAACAAAGGGGTTTCTAGCACCCTTCAGATGCGCTTCGCTGAGCAATTCAAATACGCGAGCGAGCGCTGACGTAGCGCTTATCGATTTTTCGACAATTACGAAATAATCCGCTTTGGGGGTCAATGCAGTCGTTACGAAACTGAAGGAAACTGCAGCGAAATCGAAACGAGAATGTTGCAAAGTTTTGGCAAGCTTTGAGCCCAATTTTGATGGGGTTTTGGCAAGTAGTAAAATCATACTTCTTCGTTTTAAGCTCTTTAATAAATGTTAAGCTTTTTCATGGAGTCAAGCGATACTTGATTATATTTATTTTCAAGGCATTTTTAATCTATATTTTATTAACTTTATTACTTTTTTGTAAGTGCTTTCAAAGCTTCTTTCAATTAAATTCCAGCACCCTTTCGTAAGCCATTAATTTTCCTTGTATTTTTTTCTAGTCAAAAGGAATAATAATTGATCATCTTTTGCATAAATCATAGCTAATCCCTTCCTTTTTACAGACCCTAGTAAATCCCTTGTAAGGGCCCACGACCCATCAATTTCCGGGCATTAAGAAGCTCCCCAAATAAACATCATAAAATTATATACAGATATTGCATAAATCAACTTACAATTAATTCAACATGGCAATGTCCTCCAAACGATGTTTTGATCATCAATAAAACCTCCCTCGATTAATCCATTTTGGCGGCACGACACGTCGATTCGATGGCTTTTGGTCATTTACCTTTCGGCGCTGCGTGAGCCCGCTCCCAGGCCAGAACAAATCAAGATAAATTGTTTATAGTTTCGCAGTTCTACTTTCCGCAGATCGAATGAGGCGGGAGGGGCTATCTGGCATTGACCGGGCATATAGTAAACGTGTCGAACGTCGCGTTTTCTGTGTCACCTCTGCATGTATGATACATGGGGCTTTTCTTTTGCGTGATGAGGTGTCTTTTGCCTTTCTGGGTTTCCTCTCCAGGGATGGGGGAAAGCGCAGGCAAGCCAGAACATCAAGAGTTCTTAAAAGTCTACGTGTTATTAATAGTTGAAAGTAAGAGTTTCCTCAACCGCAAATTCTAGTTTATGTGTATGAGAAAGTGCTGCACCTAACTACTGCAAAATAGTAGCCCTGTTTAGCCTTATAATTAGGTATTTACACCCCTTTCACTCTCTATTTTCCAGCCAGGTTTTCTTTTTCTGCCGTTCCCCCCCATTTGGCCAGACTTTCTTTCCACATCGTTTCGGGCATGGAAATTTGTCACTCGACGCTTTATTGGATCTGTTTTCAAGTGTTTATTCGCCCATCTGTCGCCGCCAGCGATGGCTTTATTGTACAATTGAGCGGCTTACAACATAATTTGCCAAATGTGATTAGCAAATTATGGGCATGGACATGGACTCGGGGCCGGAGCCGCGGCCGGAGCTGGAGCGGAGCTCAGCTCGCTTTCAATTCAACGCTTCGCTTAACTGAGGCAAATTGAAAGCTGGCAGAGAGAAGCCGACTGACTGAACTAGCAACAATTACAGAAAATTGAAAAGCACACTACATACGGACGGTTTTGTGGCAATAAAAAATTGGCCACTG
The DNA here is from genome assembly GCA_008042775.1 of Drosophila pectinifera. NCBI lineage: Eukaryota > Metazoa > Arthropoda > Insecta > Diptera > Drosophilidae > Drosophila > Drosophila pectinifera. Next base: position 92,040 of record VNKC01000111.1, read on the forward strand.
AGACGACGACGGGCTGTGCGAGTTCATTGACTTTCCTTCTTTTGTTTCTAACTGTGGCATATTGCTCTGCCCCCGGGGCAGAAATAAGCTTCAGCTTCAGTTTTTTTTTCATATTATTTGCTGGCATTAGAACCCCGCGCTCCATGGAGCAGCATACCATAACCCCCCTGATCTATTGTCACTACGCTCCCAAAAGCGATCTCTCGATGTCGTCATCGTCGTTGCGTGGGTTCCAGCGCTCGCTCGCTGCCTTTGTGCTACCTTTTGTGCCTTTACTACGTATTTTGTTTAATTAGACTGTGTAATTATTCATTATGGGCTGCAATATATTTAAAGCCACTCGCGTGTGTGGGTGACGCTGCCAAGTCAAATTGTAAACAAATGGAAGCGCAGTAAACCTTGCGGTGCCGTCGCACTTTATGGCCCATTTCAACTTTCTAGGAGTGTTTTGTGCGGAACTCTAAAACAAAGTTGGGAACTACAAAGTAACACTTCGCTATATATAGCTTTGGATTAGCTGTTTTCGGCGGCCTATTAAATTTATTGATTGACTGAGCAACTAAGAGGTTTTTGTGTTCCCAACGGATTTTTCATTGCCTTGCGGATTCATTTAAAATTAAATCAAGGAACACCTAAAACACTTCCCAGTAACTATTTTCTTAATAGTAAGTCAATAACATAATTTCTTTATTAATATTTTTGCCCATATATATAGATATTAGTATTATAAAGAATCGATCAAGAGAATCATTAGCCAGTTTCCGCTAATTGATTTTGCTTCTTGTTTGTATATTGGCTGTCATCTCTTGAATTTTGGTCAGCCTTCTTGGTTAGTATTTTAACTAATATTATACAAGAGTATATAACTTAAGCAACGAGTTTTGTGATGAAGATTTAAAAGCCGCCAAGTAAGATTGATGATTCCTCAAAGGTCGCTTAATACATGTTTATGGCACTTTGTCTCTGATTCTAATACGATTTTATTTAAATGAAATACCATTTCTGGGTTAAACATATAAGGAACTGCTTGGCATTAATGTACTAGTATTTAAAAATTGACAAAATATGGTTTGCTATTGAATGTTGGCTGTCATTTGTCTCTATTGGTTTTATAGGGCCTGCTCTCTCCAGACACTTATTTGCATATTGAAAATATTTTGTTCGAGGATGACTCACCTTTTGCAGTGAACTCACCCTCTGCTTTATTTTTTATTTCTCGCTGTTTGGGCTAAAAGATGCGCTGGAGTTGATGATTCAACAACAAAAGTTCACAGCAAACATCTGTTTGTGTTTTGTTCATTACAATTGCGACGATGACTTTCGTTGGCAAATTGCTGAAAAGCGGGATTGAGTGGGGTATGGAAATTATTTGCCATTCGCTGGCATATCAAAGAGCATATATTTTGCGCAATTATAATAAATGTAGTGGCTTTTGCCTTACCTTTTTGCGCAATAAGAGTTTATTAACATTTTGCACATTTGCCTAGCAACAACAATGGCAGCGGCAATAACTGGGTAAATAATAGTAGGCAACGGTAGACGACCGCAAAAGTAGCTGTTGGATTTATGTACAAACGTAACGGCTCTTGAGCATGTTCAGTGTTGAATAATGATGGCGCATAAACAACAATAAAAAAAACGTCAGAAAAAGCCACAGATTAACAAATGAGCTCCAGACGCCGGCTTTTCTGCTTTTCCATCTCTTTCCCATATGCAAAAACCCGCCTGGCCACGCCCAGCTGTCAGTTGCAATTTGCACAGACCAAATTACGTGTTTCTCGGCTTCCTATTCTCCTATTCTCCTATTCTCCCTGCTCAGGAACTCATATAGACTGCCAAAGAAAAGTAAAATCGAAGAAACACTCTTAATGAGCGGCTTATCTGCGCACTTGCATCGCCAAACTCTAATCGCAAACAATGGAAAATTTTACAATATGGAAAGTTGCAGCGGCAGTGGAGTTTCGGTCTCTAACCGCCATAGGCCACATACTATATAAAAACTCTGTCTGGCCTAATCTCTCTCTGCCCCACCTCGCTGCCTTAGTACAATATTGCCCCGTTTTTGGTAGCCGTCGAGCGGAGAGCGTTGGCCTGTGCCTATCTATCAATGTGCTAAAAGCACTCAGACTAGACTGCACTGTGCGAAAAATAGGGCATAGGAGAGACACAGGAGAGACACAGGAACTTGTAAGGGATACTTTATGGGATGACATATATAAAAAGGGGTTAGAAACTCACTTTTCATACTTATTGCAATCGAGTATGATAAAGAAAAGATACTTGAACTTGTTCACTTATACAATTACTCTTAATCGGTATTATATTGTTTATTTTATTAAATTAATTATGGTATTCATGCTCATATATATGAGTGCTGGTCTCCTACAAACCACATAGAATTCAATGCAGAGTATCATATAATTTAAGACTTTATACCTAATTCCTTATCAGAAGACTTTGTTGGGGTGAATTCCTACCTATGTTGAAATTTCCGAAGATATAAGTCTTAGCAAAGCCTTCGCTGGAATACCCTGGCATGCTTTTAATTTATTCAATTTGTTATGTTAAATGATGGAACTTAACCTCAGTTTCTCGCAGTGCGTACTCTCGAAAGCAAGCCGATTCAGATCGAGAGCGAGATTCAGATAGAGCAGAGAATGGTGTGTTTTTTGTGAACAACAATAGCTATTCAGCGCTTGGATCCGCTGGCGCTGCCTAACTGCCACTGCGCTCTAATAATTATTAATAATAATTACTTTTCAGCGGCCCGCTGTTTGGACATTAGCAGATACTTTCGGGCTTTTTCGGCTTCCTCCCCCTCTGTCTCTGTCGATCTATCAGCCTTAATTAATCTGCGGCGCGGCTGCCAAAAGTGTTTCCACTCGATCGACATCGGAATCGAGCTCCGACCTTGGCGGTTTTGTGGGGGTTTATGTGGTGCCCCACGATGATCGCCGCCTCGAAACGCATTCACTTGCACTGACCGCGACGTGCAGTTGGCTCGTAAATTATTCGCTGCGGCACGCACTTTCGCATTACCCCAAATATTTGTTGCTGCCTTTTTGGCACGCACATGTGGCAGACACCCCGAGAGGAGCCCCATCGAAAGTCAGAGGCAATGCCAGAGTCACGGAGCCATTATATGCACAGGCACACATCTCATTTGTCGTCGATCCTGACATTAAACATTTTCGCAGCCGACAATGTCAGAAATGATGGCTGGCTAGCATGAAATGCAGAAATAAAATAGCATTTTCCATAGAAACGAAGACGAAACACCCTACTTACTAAGTTAAGTTAACTTTAAGTTAATTTTTAATGAAATATAATTAATATGATACTCTAAGCCTCGATTATCATACATACAATGCCACTTAAGAAGGAGTTTTAAGTTTAGAAGCAGATGATATATATTTTTAAAGATATATTTGTAATACATTAGATATAGTTTCCTGTGGAATTAAATAGACTTAGGTGCTCACATCACTCTTTAAGGCCCTAAAGTCAAAGCTACACAAAAAACCCCATTAGCATTGGCTTATTGAATTTTCATGCAGCCAACAAATATAAAATCTAATAATAATAATATATATCCTCTTCTCTTATATATTCATTATTTCCGTGCTCAGGAAAGGGAATATTTGCGCGAAAAGTGCCAGCAGCTTGCACATTTGTGCATCTTCTGGTTTTTATTATTATTTTTAAGCCTTTTTTGCTGCTGTTGTATTTTTGGGGGCTGTGCTTGTGGATGTGCAAATGCATAGTGTCTTTTTTGCTTTGTCGCCTCGAGGTCATAAATATTTCGTTTTCGTTGAAAAAAGAAAAATTCACTTCTGCAAAATAAACTTTTTGTCAGACTTTTTGCTCGTGGAATTTATTTTTTTATGCTTATTTCTTTCTTTTCCTTTAGCCGGGCCAAAATTTGCATATCAACAGAGTGAGTGAGTCTTGGCTTGGCCCAAAGACACTGCACGACATGTGTCTATGGTCCACAGAGAGCCACATAGTTTGCCGAGATGAAGTTGGACTCTAAAATGTTGTAGAAACTTCATTTTGAAATGTTAATTAGGCAATTTTGCGGCCAGAAGCACGTACCACAAGCAGCCAACTGTTGGCTGCTGCTGCTGTTGGCCAAGTTGCGTGGAAATGCCATAAAATTGTGATTTATGCTTACAACAAAAGCGGAGGAATGCTTTGTTCTGTCCCACAACTGCCGCCAGCGGTTGTTGCCTCTGCTTCAGATTTTCTGATTTCTGATTTCCTGATATTTTGTGTAATCAACGTGCATTGAACTTTCGCACATCATCGCCGCCCTCGCTTTGTTTATATCGCGTCGGGCCTACGAAACTCAAATTGAGGCAGGTTCACCGAAAAAATTTGCCTTTCATATCAGGTGCAAAATAAAAACGACACAAAAGCCGCTTCATTTCACTTGCCAATCTATAAACATCCAATGTGATTCATGTTTCCATATAACATAGTATTCCCTATTGTTTACACCAAGTGGAAATATATTTCTTAAGTTAATGATTCTGAATGATGAAATTAATGATGATTCAAAGTTAAATAATATGCAAGTTCTTTGCTCAATATTTGGAAAGTGAAAATATATATATGGTCCTGAAGATCCAAGCTTATTAACTATATTATATTTATTATATTTAGTAAATGCTGGTTCCACTACTTCTTACTACTTTAAAGGCTTGTCAAATTAATATTAAAACGTGGCTTAGTGGTTTTACATCTCAATAAGGATTTGCTTTGGTGTTATAACTGGTTTAAATATATAGTAAAAATTTACATTTGCTTACCTCAGCTTACAAAAAATGTAAATGTGTGTTATCTTAACAAACTGATTATTTAACTCTGACAGTTGTAAATAGTTTTAAGTTTTGCATATATTTTGATGATGTACGTTTGTACCTTGTAAATTGATACTAAAATGTTTAGTAAATGATTTAACAAAATGTTTTCTTAGCTCATGCGACATTCGATATGTTTTAGTGCTTGTTAGTATTTAGTAGTTAGTATTTATTTATATTGAATTGAATTTTAAACGATGCCTTGGATAAATATTTTTCCCCCTGTGCAGAAAGGCCTGGCGGATGGATGGATCAGTGGCTTTTTGTTTACTATTTGTTCGAGGCACCAGTGCTTTATTTTCCACACATTTATTAAAAAAAAAAACGCATTTGCATAAAGTTTCACACGCCGGCCCCGGCCCCCACTCAGGCTCTCTCAACACTCTCACTCATTTGCAGCACTCAAGCTGCACTGGCTGCGACACTCTCCTCTCTTTTCTTTTCCCTAGCCAGCACAGTGGGTCGCCTTCTAAAAGTTAGACTGATAAAATTTAAGTTGCGTTGCCCTCAATTTTATTTTGTTGACAAATTCACTTAATTTGCTATAATTATATATATAATTTATATTAATTTGCTATAATTATTATAAGATTTATAATATATATAAGTAAAGATTTGAATTAGGGGAATAAATTAGCTGAATAAATTAATTTACAAATCATGTAGACTTTGTTATTTTGTGACTTTAATTTAATTTATTTTTAAGCAAGATTTTGTATGTAAGAACTGTCAGCTTTTTCCTCATTATGCGACCACTGTGCCGCGCTCTCCTGAGAGCCGGCACCGCAGCCACTCTCTCTTTCCGCCTCGCGTGCTTTTGGGGCTGCCGCTGCTCGCTCACTCAGAATGTGGAGCCCGCCGCTGCTCATTGTGTTTTGAGCGCTGCTCGCGAGCGTTACACGGGAAAGATTGTTTAAATGTTTTTAGTTTAAACATTCAAAGCGTCGTCGTCGCCGCGCGCATTGCCATTAAATAAAAAACAGACCGTAAATTAATTTCTTTGTCGCTCTCTCCGATTCCGTTGTGTGTCTCCCTGCCAACGAATCTCGAGACACGGCGGCCAGCAAATTTGATTAGCAGCGGTATCAAACAGTCAAAATTGTATTTTCGCGCTTCGCCGTGTTGGCATTTAATCAGCAATTCTGTGTTCGGTGTTTCCAATTATTGGCCGAAATCTAGAAATCGAAACAAAATCCGAAGGCCGCCGAAAAAACTTCCGTTTGTCACCCTATAAGGCAATCATAATAAAAAGTATTGAAATCGAAATCCGAATCAAAATCCAAAGCCAAAGCTCAGTGCTAATAAATGTGTAACGACGTGTATGCAAATATATTCTGTAAGTTTCCTCAGTGTGTGGGATGTGGCGTATATGAAATACAATATATAATCGTGTGAACACAGATTCCAATGGAATCCGATCTATAAAACAACTGTCGATACCATGCACAATGGGCAACACTCAATTAATCTATGAAAAAGTGAAGAAGAGTGTCGTTTCTTAAGTAATAAAGTGTGTTTTTCAGGGCATTTTTGTGGAAGAGTGAAAGACTATTATAATAGCTTCTTGAATCATGGAATTTATATATCAAATATACCAAGAAAATAATATTAAGCTCTTGAAATAGTAAACAAATCAATTATAAATGAGTATGTAATTATTCTTTAATTGTATATCTTAATTATAGATTTAAAAGTTTAATCAATCCCCATCACTTTTGTGTAAAGAACTGATTTAAATAGTAGCTAGTGACTGCGGAATTTCTTATATTCTGCAGACTATGTGTGGTTCAATAAATACTCGACTTTAAATAAAACACGTTGTTCTGGAATTTAGATAGTGACTATCGCCGCAATACCTTCCACAACCAAATTCACATTCCGCACATACTGCCCATATTCCAAAGGCAAGCACTCGAAGAACAGCTGGGCTCTTGATGTTTTCACAGTTGGCTTGTTCAGCTTCGGATTTGGTTTTGGGTTTTAGCCCCAGCCCTCAGCCCCCAGTTCCAGTCCCCGCTTCAGCTTTTGGCCGACTTGAGGCCCGACGCCGGACGGATCTGATGACGGACTGGTCTCGATTTTTCGGTTTGCTTCGCTTCGGTCTCGTCTCATTTGATTTCAAGGGCCCCACACACATTTTGACGCCTGATTGAGTTACAAACGGCGCCCCACCGCTCGTAAATCAATTTTTTTTTGAGCCAGAGCCGTACTTGCTGTACTTGAAGTTTATGCCAATCCACAGGTAAACTTCGCTAGTTTGTATTTTTTAAATTTAAGAACGTGGGAATATTGCTATAGCAGCTTGGAAAGGAAGTGCAAATTTGTAGCTTGAATAGATCCAAATCGGAACTTGTCAGAATGTTTTTATGATAATTTCCGTTTATAGTAGACATTTTCGAGGTAATTGTTGTATCTTACAGGGTAGAACCCGTTTATAGTGATTACATAATGCTCTTTATTTGGACTTGCAGTAAATTCCTTTAGCCGCTATAGGGTTACTTTACTGTGGCATTGTCCCCATTGAAAACTGTTCGTTCCTGCCGTGATATTACACCCGTCCGTCGTGGTCGGCCCCTTTGCACTCTGCGTGATCTTTAATTATGAATTAAGCCCAGCTGCGTGGTGGCTGGCTCTCACAATTATCGTATGCATGGAAATGATTTGCATGGCGTCGTGCCTGGGGCGGGGGATTCATTCCATTCCATTTCACTTCCTTGAGTCCCGAGGCGGGGAAAGGTCAGGCTCTCAAGCCAATGCCAAGAGCCAGCCGAGTTTGCTAATTAGCGCTGCACTGCTGCCGAGGCGCCACTAAATGTACACTGTAATTGCACTTTATTTGTATTTTTAATTGCCCTTCCGCCTGATCGACATCAAGACATCGAGCCGTCGTCGGCGATGCTAATTTAACTTTTGATTTATTAACACATTCGCTGCAGCAGTCTTTTCGCAGTCAGGGTCACCACTTCTCTCCGTCTCACTCCTCTCACTTTAAGCTCCACTCCGTCTCACTCCCTGTGGAAGCTCCACTCCGTCCCACTCCCTGTTCAAGCTCCACTCCCTTTAGTAACTTGCCTTGCACTGACTTGGCCTGGCGCCAGATTAGACATCGGCAATAATGGCTTGCAGTGTCCTTCAATACGCCCCTAAAACGTGGGAGATGCACTTGGAAGTATTAGTACCTATTAGTCCCTCTGAACTTTTAGATGTTTAAGGCAAAGCCCATTCTAATACAAAGCCTCGAAGCTATAAATAACATTTTACCATGTTTATTACGTATTTTCCCTTAGTTACCCTACTTTGAAACCTATTTGTTTCTCCGTGTATAGTGTCCCAAGGGGGCTGCCCTTTAAATCACAGCCATTACTGACCTCGCCACCTCGCTTTTTGGCTAGCGTCTTGGCTCTTTGACTCGGCTGTAAGTGCAGCAGTAAGTGGTCGAAGGAAGACCCACATGACAGAGTAGGGCACTTGAAGTGGTTTTCAGTTGCCAACAAAAACGAATCAGGCAAGCACCCAAGCACCCGCAAACCGCCCATAAAATATTCGTGTGGCCAGTGGTCGGTCAGAGCCAGAGTCGCAGTCCCAATTCGGTTTGTTGGTTTCTTGGTTTCTGGGCCGCAGACGAAAGTGAATTCTGGCTTCCTCTTCTGGCTGCCACTCGCCGCACGCAAGGTTTATTTGCCGCTCATCAAAAGCTATTCATCGCGCCAGCGGTTGTCCATGCATGGCGCACATAATTGCCCCAAACACCAAATACTCGGGCAACGCACCACGCTGGAGCTCGAGCTGGAGTTGGAGTCGGAGTTGAAGTTGGAGCCTCCTCGACTGTTATGGCTAGAGATGAGCTAGCGTGACGAGTGGTAATCCCTTCGAGGTAAACACCTTGGGGTTTATGGCAGTTTCCTTCAAACAGTTCACTGCAAAAGGTGTAAAGGATAATGGCCCGATGGTTGCCTGCGATTAAGGGTCCTTCTTGCTCCCTTCCCGTAAAGCTTGCATTAAAGCCATTAAATTGGGTGTAAGCGCCAAGGTTTGGGGCAGTCTCTGTTGTCTCTTTAAGTGGCTTATTGATTTTCCGATTAAAATCTGATTTTTAGCCATGTCATGGCATATTGTTTTTGCTAATTAGTTGCTTGTGAGTACCCCAATGGAATATTCCTGTATTAGGTTATCGAATTAAGTATATTTGAGATCTGTTTAGTTGGTTTTTATTTGCTTCTGCTTCTTTTTGGGGCTTTAATCTTATCTCTTGGGTAGTCGGAGTATTTGGTTACCACTTTATGCTCGCATACTTCATGTATTTTGTACTAAAACTTGTTTTAAAAATCTAACTGATTAATGTTTGGTGGGGAACCTCGATTTCCCCTGGGTTTTGGTTACTAACTAATGCTTGGGTCTGAATCTCAACCAATTTTTGGTATTTAGTTACCGATTAATGCGCTTAGCTGGGCTCTATTCTCTCGAATATATCATTGACTTTGATGGGAATGGAAGCCCGATTTATATGCGAATCAGGGGCTCCCAACTCTAGCCCCACATGTGCCTGCAGGCTCATCAATTGGCGGACAATTTGCTCGGCAATTTGTGATGGCTCGACGGCTGGATGGATACTCGTCGCTATTATTGGCTTTTATGGCGGAGAGCTGGAGCTCTATCGATTTGCAAACTCACGGCGCGATCGTCGAACCCCTGGAGTCCCCGCCCAACAAATCGCTTTGCCTCCTATAAATACAGGCCATTATGATTATTATTTCTTTCTTTTTTCCCCCTCCATCGGGCTTTTTGTTTATTATATATACTTTTTGTTGTGTTTTCTATCAAAGAGTTTGCTGGCAACAATGTAGCCGCATTTATAAACTTATCGTTTGTCACTTGTCTCTATCTATCTCTGGTACCTCCACTCCACTCCTCCTCCATGGGACCCACTCGTCGGCGCCGACTGGTTTCGGCTGGTTGGCTTGGACGGACGCTGGTTGGGAACGCAGAGCCATTGACATTCACGGCACACACTCCCCGGGCTGACGGTTGCTGCTTTGTTTCTAGTAAATAAACTGAAAACCAAACAGAAAAGAATATTAAAATAGGTGGAGAAATAAAAGAATTAAATTATGTTTTTATAAATTAAATTGTCAATAGCAGAGTCTGCTCTGTCTGCAAATTAAATCCAGATACCATGAAGTTCAAATGTAGCTAGAAGAGTATTTGACCCTTAAGAAATAAAATAGATAAAATACGAAGCCTAAAGACATAGATAGCATTGAGGAATATCGTTTATACTAAATGTAAAGATAATTTATGACGAATTTTAGTTATCACAAGGCCTTGTACATAGAACCTTGCCTTTAAAGTAAAATTAGTAAATACTTATCCATAATAATAAATGGATAAATATATTTGCCTGCTTTTAAACTCCAAGGTATTCTAATTGAATAGAAAATATTATGAGTGCTACAAGATATTCTACATCTAAACCAACACAACATATAATTCCATAAACTTGACTCCCAACTTTCGCTTATAAAAATATCCACAGCTCTCTCCCCAGTAGTTCTTGGGGACCCCGGGGGCCAATTAAATCCGACAGTCCCATCGTGTTCTGACTTTAAACTTCAGAATTTCTGCCCACACTTCCTGGTGCGAGGCATTGTTTGGCCTAAGTTCAATTTCCATTTGCAGCAGAACCTCCCTTGTACAATCTATAAAATTTACATGCTCATATTGGCCTGGCTTCAGATTTCTCCTTAATGCCTCGGCTCCGGGTCGTCATCATCGAGAAACTTGTCGTCATCGTCAACTTGTTGCGCCCATATTTGGCAGCAGATTCAAATCAGCGAGGAGCGACGTCTCAGATCGTTTTATTTTATTTTATTCGCTCTATCGACAGCTTATATCTTGTTTGGACTTGGTCCGTCTGTCTAGCAGTGGCTGCGATTACTCATGCCGACCTTTGTTTGGTATCTGCCAGCGATAAATGGGTTTGTGGTATGAAAACCGCCTATAGAAACGCGAGTGTTTCACGGGTGCCAAGTATCGCCAGGTTCACAGAGACCGAGATGTGTGGGGGCGGTTCTCGATCATTACAATGGGGTATTGCATATTTGTTTGGGCATACCTCGGTGAATGTCGCAGCCCAATAAACACTTGCCTTAATGGAATGGTTCCTATTATAGAGTTTCCTTGAAATGATAACTAAAGGGCTTGGCAATCGAGTTTCACATATAACTTATTTATCTGAAGCTAATAATAATGTTCAGATAACAGCAAAAGGGTTGTAAATCCAAACCCATCATTGGAGGCCTTAATTAATAAGGAATTTTGCATTTAAAAGAGATATTAATTATAGATTTTGTGAGTACCTTGACTTTGCTTTATTATTAAAGCGTTTTCCCCTCCATAAGGGAAATCTTTTATAGATTTCCGCCTTGTAGAGGCTATGATTTTAAAGTCATACCTCAATGACTATCGTTTACTGTTTAAAGTGTACTATTAGGCATTTAATTACATAAATTTCGTGTGGAATATTAAGCAAATCAGCATTGGCCATATATGGTGTATTATGCATGGATTCCTCGGCTTGTGGATGAAGTCATACCTGGGCACAGAACGTGCAATTATCGAGTTACAAGTGAATTTATTTTTATTTTTCCGCTTTTCTTCTGCTGATTATGGTGCCGGTTTCTGATCGCTGCCCCTGCATATCGGCGGAGTGAGCCATAAATTACATAATTGCCGTGTTTATCCGCTGGATATTGCAACTGTTTGCTCGGGGTCGGAGACACCCGATCTCGCTATCTCTCGGTGGCCTGGCCTTTGTTTCCAGTTCGCTTGGCCAATGTCTTTGTTTCGGGCCAGCTTCGAAGTCGGAGTTGCTGAAGATACGATCTGGCTGCAGATCTGCAACAGACCGAGCCACAGCGATCGATCTTTGTCCGCGGATTGATTTACTATATATTCTACTATATGTGCGAGACAAGTCCCTTTGTTTGTTTACCAGACACACGATGTGCATGATTAACCGCTCGATAGCCGTAGAGAGATACAAGATAGAGTACGTAGCTTACTAATTCTAATGTTCAGCGATTTGTTTCTGGCCTTTGTATGCAAATTCAATCGGAGAGCATACGAGTTTAGATGAAAAGTATAATATATACAAATAAACTGCATTTTATTCGCGCCCAAGAGATTTTCCTTGTTTACAATAATCTTGCATATTTCTCTGACACTTAAGTGTCATAAGGAGATTATAATATATACAGCATATATAACCAAGGTGAGAGCAGTTATTAAGTAATCCAAATACTAAACATCGATAGTAATACCATATTAACATCAGTTCCCAAGAAATGCGTTTCTGGCTAAAAGTGATTTCGCATATTAATAACTTGCCTTGCCTGAAGTGTATAAGCCTTTATGAAGGCGTCATATCAAGCCTGTTTTATTTCCCATAAATAACCTCACCTTTCTGTCAACTCTCTCGCTGAACTGTGCCAATATTTGTTGAGCAAACATATTGTTTTATATTTATTGTTTGCGCGTAAGTTCGCTGAAATCCTCAACATGGCTCGCAGCCGCTGGTCTCAAGGCGTTTTCCCAAACCGAGTAAACACAGCGAGAGCCTTTTGAGTTAGCCGTTTTTACTTGACTAATTCCACTTGGCCTCAACATATTCCCCCGCTTCCCGGTATCGAATTTCAAGCGCAGTGCCATCGGTTTTGCATGTGCACTGGCTTCCTAGATAACAAATTGGAATGAAATTGAAATTCTATATGTTTGCCGGGACCGATCCAAAGGGGAAACAAAGCCGAGGGTCAAGCTTTGCTATTGTAGAATGCGGTTACTGGGGGTTGGTTTCGGGTGTTTCACTGGGCGGTGGGTGGTTGAGGAGGTGCCATATGCGATGGGGAGCTGGGAGCTGCCAGCTGGCAACGATTCTGAGTCCAGGGGTGCGACTCTCCAAGAGCATTGACGTCATCTGGGTTTCTGTATTTAGGCGAGCTGCTGTTCATCCGTTTTATCTGGAAATAAATAACTTAATTTACTGAAATTGTTGTTTATCTGTCTCTATTAGATTGGGCCATTCTCTAATAGTTTTATCAGTTTTTTCGGTTGGAAGTAGCCTTAATTTGTGGCGTCTGTTCTATAATCTTCAAAATAAGCCTGGGAACAAAAGTGTAATTTGATATCTGAGTTCAATTGGACTAGATGTAATTTAATTTCTTCTTTTTCTGAACTGTCAATCATCATTTAATGGCAGTCTTTGCTTAATTAGCACATTATGTAATAGGAAATTTAGTTTTTTAAAAGAATGTATCCAGAATACTTCTTATTATAATATTTTGGAACTGAGGCCATAAGTTTTCAATTAGATATCTAAAGTATATTCAAAAATATATCAAATATTAAAGGAAAAAAATAAATTATTATAACTTATAATAAAAATAAATTTTATTAATAAATTTCTCTATTTCTTATATTTATTCTTAATAAATACATAAATACATGAAATTATATAAATTGTAGTTTTAATAATTCCAAGATTTATTTTACCATGTAGAAAACATTGAAAGTTATTAAATATTCATTAGCATTAAAATAAAACAAGTTTATGGATCCCTCAAATATAATTAGATAATATCTAAATAAGATCCACAATAATTGTATATAATAAACTTTCATACTCAGCGATTAACCATATTTATAACGATCACTTTAAACTCTAATTATTACCAATCGGTTCTAGCTTCGATATTGATCGATAAACCACGTTCTATCTATAATCCTCTCTTGTTATCGTTGCCAATTGGCTCTGGTCATTTGACAAAAAATTGTTAGAAAGACACACGACCATCATTTATCGCTGAATTTAATCATTTCCTGTCTCGCATGCCTCCACTTAATGCTTAATGAGTCCTAAGTTTTAAATAATGGCCAGCACATGAAATTTAAAAAATAGTTACCTGCAATTAAAGGCACTGCAATAAAATGAATATAAGCAAATGCAATAATTTCTGCCTCTTTTGCCATGTGTGTGTGTGTTTATTGTGTGTATTTATTTGTAGTTGTTGGCTTGGTTCCGTGTGAAGTAATTTATGTTTTCTCTCTCATTTTTTGCAGCTTAATTGTGCAACAACAACAGCAACAGTGGAGTCTTAACAATTGGCACAATTGGCGATAAATCAGCAGCAGCAGCAGTAACACAATAAAAACAACAACAAACGCGAAGATAGTGAAGCTCCAGAAGAAGCAGTGTGAACTTTAGCAGACGCAGCAGAAAAAAGCAACAAAAGCAAACACAAACAAGAAAACGAAATAATAGCGACGTTGCACATGCAGAAAGGGAAAACGAATACATATACTTACAACGAAAACAGCGAGCTGGAGTGAGATAGCAGGTCTGGCACTCATTAGCATTGTCTGACTTTCAAGAGCAAAAGAAGAAGCTGCTATTCTCTTAAGTGAGAGTGAAGCAGTTTGGCCGAATAAGCTCAAGAGAACGAAAGGATCTACTAAAAACTATCCCAAGAGCAAGCAAGCAGTGCAACCAAAAGACAGCTGCATAAAGCAAGCAAGGATCTATTACAAGAGAGGCAGCCAGAAATTACTAAAGCAGTTCTTTAATATCGATGATTAATATAAAGAGGATATGTGCAAAGCAGTGTAAGAACTACCAGAATTAAACTCAAGAGATAGAGCTGATAGAAGGATTAAGCTCAAGAGAGATCCTCAAGCCGTCGTGCACTTAACACTCTTGAGTATCAATTTCACAGCCTGCTGCTGTGTTTAGTTGCCAACACGCGCTGACAGTTGACAATTTGACAGTTGTCAGCTGCAGCGGGGCAGGGCGGCGGGGCCATCAGCATGTGGCCCTAGACAAAAAAAAAAACAAAAACAAATAACTGCAAAGACAGCGAAAAGTGGAAACAAAAAAGGAGAAAAGGAGGAGGAGAACCACTTGGCATTCAGCAGGCAGCGAAGCATAACCAGGCTTGGTTGGGCCCAGACCGGAAAGCGTCGATGAGCTGAGTGAAGCCACTCACTCCACTCTCCACTTTCCACTCACTCCACTTTCCACCTAGAACCCTCTCCCCCCCGCGAAGCGTTAAGGATGGATGCATCGCCTTTGTCGCCGGAACAGGCTCCCGTGCTGGTCACCGGTCGCTCGCTGGACCAGCAGGTGGACGCCAGTTCGCCGAATCACTCGAACTACTCGAATCTCACCAATAGCAGCAGTGGCAGCAGCGCCTGCAGTCCCTCCGCCTGCTCCTCCTCGTCCTCGTCTTCCTCGGCGCCGCAGTACAGCGAGGACATACGTCGCGCGGCGGCGGCTGCAGTGCGTCCTACTCCTAGCCAGCAGGAGCACCAGCCACAACACCCGCCTGGCTCCACATCCGGTTCGGGATCGGGCTCAGGATCGGCCAAGACCTGCGAACTGGATTTGGGCGAGGAGCGCGACACCTTCTCGCCCATCTCCAGCCCCGACTGCAATGGAGCCGCCGTCTCCGTCGCGGACGTCCTGCCCTCGGGCAGTGGCTCTGCCGTGGACAACAAGATCTACGAGGGCGCCAGCAAGGTGAAGCCGCCCTCCAAGGAGGAGAAGCAGCGCCAGAACGAGGAGATTGTGTGCATGGAGACCTCGACGGTGTCCACGGAGACCGGCTCCTGGGAGTCCATGTACCCGGCAGCCAGCACAGTCATGGCGCCCGAGGAGGAGCCGGAGGAGAACACAGAGACGACGCCCTCCGTTTTCAAGGGCATCACCGCCAGCTGCTTGCTGCGGGACCTGGAGAAGCGGGATCAGCCGCTGTCCACCTCCGGCACCAGTGCGTGCTTCATAGACGCCTCCTCGTTGAGGGACGAGGACGAGGTGCTGTCCTTTCCCAGCCTAGACGGGCATGCTCAGGAGCACCCAGAGCCAGAGCCCGAGGAGGAGGAGCACGAGGAGGCAGAGCCTTCGCCCACAGCGCAGCTGGAGCAGTTCCACAAGGCCTTTGCCAGGTGCAAAGCCGGGCGACAGAGTCAGGAGCGAGAGGAGCAGCGTGAGGAGGAGGAGGCCGCCGAGGAGCCCGCAGAGGAGCGACCGGCGGCGCCGATCTCCGTGCCCTACAGCTTCCAGCACAATGCCCAGCTCTTCAGCGTGCATCCGCTGAGCAGCAGCCCCAAGTTCACGCACCACCAGCTCCAGCACCACCAGAGCCAGAGCCAGCACCATCCCGATCTCAGCTACACCACGGACTACTCCTCCAGCAGTCCGGCCCCGAGTCTGGTGTGGTCGGAGCAGGGCAGGAGCAGCCACCAGGGCGGTGCCTCCGTCTCCGCCTCGGCCTCCACGCCACACAACTCCATGGTGCACATCGAGCCGGCGTCCGTGGGGAGCAACAACTCGTCGATCCACCGCGACTACACGCTGTCTTCCTCGCTCTCGCA
This sequence comes from Drosophila pectinifera, assembly GCA_008042775.1. Taxonomy (NCBI): domain Eukaryota; kingdom Metazoa; phylum Arthropoda; class Insecta; order Diptera; family Drosophilidae; genus Drosophila; species Drosophila pectinifera. Next base: position 108,326 of record VNKC01000111.1, read on the forward strand.
CCACCGGGACTCGGGAGCGTACTGCAGCGATGCCACCGACTCTCCGCTGCCCCTGCCGCGTACCCCCAAGCGGAGCTCCAAGTTCGACGAGGCCAATCCCATCGTTTCGGGGGGTGCCTCCATCGAGGACTTCCGGGAGAAGCAGTGCGAGAGTCCCAGCATCAAGAGGCGCACGGACACCTGTCCGATTGTGTCGGGGGGCTTCGTGTCCCTGGACTTTGCGCCCACTCGCCCGCTGGCGGATGAGGACGACGATGGGGAGGACCTAGCCGATGATCCGGAGATTGCTGGCGTGGAGATGCGCATCAAGCGGAAGCCCGTATCCGGCATTGCCTCCTGGGTGGTGGACATGAGCGACTGCCGTCCGGAGAGGCGGCGAAGCACCAGCAGCACCACCTCCAGCTTCCGGGAGCGCTCCGACTCGAACAGCTCGCACAAGAGCGGTTGTGGCTTCTACGTTTCGCTGGATGACATGGACAGGAAGCCGCAGGAGCAGCCAGCAGCAAAGCCTTCTGTCCCTGCAGTGGCTCCGCCCTCGCAGCTCAGCAAGTCCTACACGGCGCCCAAGTCAGCTGGATTCTTCGTGGACCTCTCGCAGAACGGCAGGGACGAGGAGCAGCAGGAGAAGGAACGAGAGCTGGCCCAGGCCAGGGAGGAGCCCAAGCCGGAGCCGAAGAACATCTTCAGCATGTTCATTGACTTTGGGGAGCAGAAGACGCCGCGCTCCAACGGGCGCAAGGAGCCTCTTAGTCTGGCCCAGCGACTGTCCAGTTCCCTGAGCTCCTCCTCCACTCCCCAGCGAAAAGGGGGCGAGGCCGAGGTGATGAAGTCCAGCGCCAGCTCCACGGAGACCCTAATGGCCAAGAGTGCCAATCAGAAGGACCTATCGTCGGCCGTTTCGGGCGAGAGCAAGTCCCTGGACTACAGGTGCAACCTGGAACCGCCGCTCACGGTGGCTGCCCTGCGCCGTCTGTCGGCGCAGCAGCGCCAGCAGAGCGATCCCGCCAAGCGACATAGCTGGGGCAGCAACAACGGGTCGGCACCGGGATCGGGCAGTGAGTGCAAGCGCTCCATCAGCCTGACTGCCAACGGGGGAGCGGAGTCGTCGTCGTCGGGCCTAATGAGCATCATCGACAAGCTGCCCATTATATCGAAGGCGTCTTCCCTGTCCATTGACAGCTCCGTGTCGCCGTACGACGACTTCAGTGGCTCCAATCCCGGACTGAGCAGCTGCTCGGAGGAGGAGCAGGGCCAGGGTCAGGCACAACAGGGCAGGATCAAGAAGCGGCGGAGGGATGTGCAGCTAAACGAGACGTATGACAAGTCGAGCTTGGCCTCTGTCACCGAGGGCGTGCTGTCCAAGGACATGTCGCCCGCCTCCAACACGGACACGGATGATGTCACCTTCCAGCAGGACGAGCAGCTGGCCAAGGAGCAGGCGGCGGAACTGGTGGCCCTGCCCGTGTCCATCCAGCTGACGAGCAGCAGCTCCAACCGCACCAGCAGCGTCATGGAGACGATCATCGAGGCCAAGGAGACGGCCTCGCCCAAGAAGCAGGTGACGGTGACGCTGAGCAATGGCCACACCATGGAGTCCCTGCACGCCACCATCGAGAAGCAGAAGCAGCTCCTGGAGACGGTCAACGAGCACGGCGAGCAACAGGCGCCGCAGCCGGCGCAACAGCCCTCCCAGATACCCTCCAGCTTTGTGAAGCTCTCGGACATGGACAAGCCAGTGAAGCACGATCTGCAGTCCCCGGACTCGATGAGCAAGAGTGTGGGCAACAACCACCGCAGCTCCCAGCTGGGCCAGAGGCTCTACCGGGACGAGAACCGGGCGCGTCCGCACTCCTGGGCCATGACCCGATCCACGGGTAATACGCTGCAGAACTTCACCAACTCGGTGGACAACATCAGGAGCCTCTCCCGCCTATTCCCGAACTTCTCCAAGGAGTTCTCCAACTCCTTGCCCAACGACATGACCCTGGAGCAGGTCCAGGGCCAGGTGCCGCAGCAGGTGGACTACATCCAAACAGATCTCAGCGCGGACTCGAGCCTGGCCTCCAGCTTCAGCAGATCGGGCATGGATGAGTCCTCGCTGAGCTGCCGGCAGCCCCGACGATTGGGCGAGGACTTGCTCAAGATGTTCCTGCAGGAGATCGCCACGGACATGCTGGTTGAGGTGCACGGCCGTCGTATTCGCGCGCACAAGTGCATCCTGCGCTCCCGTTGCCAGTACTTCGCCGCCATGCTGGCGGGCCACGGAGCCCAGAGTGTCGTCTCCCTGCAGGGCTACTCCTACGCGGCCGTGCACTTCGCGCTGTGCCACATCTACTCGGGGGCGTCGCACCCGCCGGATGGCATCAGCCTGATGGAGCTGGCCGCTCTGGCCGATCTGCTGGGCCTGGAGGGCCTCAAGGAGGTCACCTCGCACGCCCTGAAGACGAACTACTGCCACAACTTCCACAAGCCGTGCTCCGGCTGCACCGACGGCATCCTGCAGGTGCTGCCCGTGGCTTTGAACCATGCGCTGGACGACCTGTACAGGAAGTGCCTGCGCTGGACGTGTCGGCACTACCTGAAGGTGTGGCCCACACGACAGTTCGCCCAGCTGCCGCCGGACATTCTCGGGCGGTGTCGCCAGCAGATCGTCGCTTACTTGGTGAGTATTCCTGTGAAGAACGCTCTGGTTATCCTTCTTCTTTGCTGAACGATTACCTTGCTTCCAGACCTCGGAGACGGTGCTGGACACGGTGCTCGACTGCGACCACCTGCTGGCCCAGCTGTCGGCCTACCGCTGGGGCCACGTCTGCGAGCAGCTGGTGCGCGACATCCTGGACGCTGCCTACACGTATGTGGGCGACCACTTCGCCAGCCTGATCGCCAGCGACGCCTTCCTGTCGCTGGGCCACGACCGCAGCCGGCACATTCCGCGCCTGGAGACACTCCTGCTGCACACGGCTGCCGAACTGACGCCAGAGCAGGCGTGCAGGAGCTATCAGCGCGTAACCCGCTTGAACACGGTGCTGCAGGCGAAGCTCATCCACATGCCCGCCAGCTTGGGCCAGTCTGAGCTGGCCCGCGAGCTGCAGGGCCTGCAGGAGGAGCAACTCGACTGGCAGCCGGAGTACATCCGCCTGGTGGGAGCTCTTGTTTATGCCGTGGAGCAGTGCCTCATCCGGCAGTGTTCGCGGGCCATGCGAGTCACCGCCTGGCAGCGCATGGACCTGGAGCTGCGCAAGAAGATTCAGACGCTGGCCCGTCTTACTGAGCCGCTGGACATGAAGAGGCAGAACGGCAAGCCCGTGGGCAAGGCCTTCTCGTTTGGCGGTAGCTCTCGGAGCCAGGATCTAGTGCAAATCAAGCTGGCCATCCAGGCGCAGACGAAGCGGGCACACGCCCAGGAGGCGCAGATGTACAAGGCCACGCAGACGCACGATGCGGCGGCTGGAGCTGGAGCTGGTCACGTGCAGACAGCGGATAGAGGAGTGCAGGCGAATCACGAGTCCCGCGAGGGTGGAAGTAAGCTAAGCCCTATTGTGATTATTATCCGGTTACTCAAATTTCTCCCTTATTTCTTTGCCAGGCAAATTAATGAAGTCCAACTCCCGGGCCTATGTTCCGCATCGAGCCAGCTCTCAGGTGGCCTCGGAACGCAACAGCTTGAATCTGCATCGACGCACACAGTCGGAGGCTCCGCCAGTGACGCACAAGAGGGCTGTTCCCGCGGCTGCGGAACCCAAGGCTGCTGCCCCAGTTAAGGCCGCCGCGGCTTTGGCGCCAGCCAAACTGGCCGAGGTGCGACCCCGTTACCTCGAACCCCGCAAGCCAAGGGCTGCAGCGGCTCCTGCCGCGACAAATGGCCACGGTTCGGGACCAGTTCGCAGTGCCACCAGCTCGAGTATTCCTGCCAATGGGGGAGGCAGAAAGGCGCCTGCCAAGAACCTGCACATCTCCTCCAGCGACAGCTCCCGGAACTCGAGTCCAGCGGCTCGCCGAGTGCAGAATGGAGCGCGGCTGGGCAACAAGTCGAGCAATCTCTCCATGGACAGCCTGGCCTCGCCGGCTCGTCGGGCCAAGAGCAACTCGCGGGGACCGCAGGACAGGTACTCCTCCGACCAAAACTCACTGGCGGAGAGCATGAAGAGCTCGGTCATCACCAACAAAACGATCTCACACGAGTCGCTCTCGGGCAGCTCGAAGCTGGCCAGAGTCCAGTTGCTAAATGGCCATGGAAAGGGCAATGTAGCGGGCAAGATCAAGGCCACGCAGCGGGGCTCTACGGTGGGCAACAAGTCAACGCGCCAGCTGAAGCAGCAGCACAATGCGGCGGTGGCCTCCAATGGCTCCAGTCCCAGTTCCGTGCACACGACCAAGTCAGCCGCCAGTCGCCTGTCCTCGGTCAGCAGCACGCTCTCCACCCGGGAGCTGTTCAAACAGCGCTCCATTTCAGTGCCAGCGGGTGGAACGGATGCTCCCAACAAGGGACGCCACAGCTTCCTTTCGGCCAAGTCCCGCGAGATCCTGGCCAAGCGTGCGGAGAAGAACAAGCTCCAGCAGCAGCAACAGCAACAGAAGCAAACCGAAGCGCCCGGCGGCGATGATCTCGGTGGGGTGCAACTGCGCGCCTCGGCCGGACCCCTGCGCTCCTCCTCACATTCCGCGGTGACCAGCATGCTGCAGCAGCAAAATCTGCGCAACAGCCTGCCCTCCAGCATCCCTACACGACGTCCCAATACGCTGCACCTGAGGAAGACCACAGCGACGACGGTGTCCAATGGAGTAGGGGTGGGTGGCACAACCAAAACCAGCACGAACGGGCTCACGAATGGATCCTACAAGTCGGCCCAGGCGGTAAAACAGAAGCTGGACTTGCTCATCGATGCCCAGATGGAGGGCGGGGCGCCGGCGCCCAAGGAGCGCGTAGAGTCGAAGCTGGAGCGTTCGAGCACCTTCTGCAAGGACAGCGCCGATCTGGATATCAGCGAACTGCAGATTGTGGAGTAAGCAAAACAGCAAGGAAAGAGGAGCAACAGCATCAATATTATGGGGTGGGTAAGCTTTGGAGGATGGTTTGCAGCAGCGACCTTTACTAATCGCTCTCCCTCTTTCCAGGTCGTATCAAATATGGCCCCGAATCGAAGTAGATGCCAACCCGAGTCCAGAGAATCCAGCAACCAGAATCCAGAACCGTACACGTCCCATAAGGCAACACTAGTCAATAATCTAGCATATGCAGCTGCCGTTGCAGCTGGCGCATGAACCCATTTAAAGAATAACGAACACTGACGAGGATATGTTACTACTACCAACGGCGGGCAACCGAGATAATTAAACGATCCCCAGATCCATCCCCAAGATCCCAACAAGAGTTGGAACAAGTTATTGCCGTTGAACCTAACCCAACCCACTTCGAAGTGTATTAATTATATATTAGCTTATTGCGATGGTAGGGAAGCGACGAGCGATGGATACGCCAGAAAAAAACAGCTAAAAGAAAACAAGAAACTGAAAAATGAAAACAAGTATTTGGTGATATTATTTAGAGTGCGCTTTATGTTTACGTTTAAACGCTAGGAGCGACAGTGCTTATAACCCCAAGAACAAGCTCTCTACTCAAAGTACGATCCAGCGATGCTCTACTGTATGCTTTGTGCGCTTTGCAGGCTGCATTTAAGGTCTTCTCTACGCTCTCTCCCCCCGCTTTATGATATCTAAATAGAAGAGGGATCTCTATATACTATTTTAGGCTTGAACTCTTTTTATACTGTTGTTTATTTAACTCGTACTTGTAACCGTAACCGTAACACAATGGCGCATTACTTCAGCAAGGCAACCAAGGAAACGTCTCTTTTACATATACATATATTATTTCATACGAATAATTTATAATTACAATTACATTTGGTTAATATACATAGAACGAGGCGACGAAAGAGTTTTTGTAAGCAACGGCATTGATATATTGATAATGAAGTGCAAGAAGTAATAAATGTGTGTATTTATTAAAAGTTACCATATAAGCAAAGGCCTTTTACTCCAAGGGATGTTGCGGCTGGCCAAGCGCTCGAATGGGGCTTTAACTACCGACTAATTACAGCTGCACTCTCTGCCCCAGTTAAAGGGCCCCAGCTACTGATAAGAACAAAGAGGAAGCTCTACTTTTTAATTAAAATCGTTGGCCTTTTTTATTGCGATCTGTCCTACATACATTGTCGTTATGTGTTGTGATCTATTATTAATTAAAATATCATACAAAGCGTGGCGTGGGCTCATTCAGATTCCTTACAAATGCCGGTTACAGCCGAAACTGGGACTACTACACTAATTATCATATCACGCACTGCCCCGTCGCTGACTCGCATAGTTGTTCGTATATTCCCGAGCAATATACGGCGATAGCTTCTGCCGCTCGGAGCTGTGCAAGTTACAGTTAGAATCTAGAGTCTAGACTTAGGCTACGCACGGGTTCAGTCGGCGGCAGAGGGAGCTGCTACGAGGGCGAGCTTTTCAGCGACAGCGACCACTCGTTGAACACGTTGCGACAGTGGATGACGACGCACTCGTTGCTGCAGTACTCGTCCTCCCAGTCGGGGTTGATTATGGCCGGCTTGTTGCACTGCTCCCGCGTACACTTCTGCACCCTGGCCGCCTCGCTGAGCAGCTGGATCTGGTCGGGCGGCGGCTGCTGTGGCTGTTCCATTAGTGGCTGGTCTGGCTCCGTCTTGCATACTTCCAGCTTGGGGGTGACGAGAGCGGGGGCCACAGCAGCAGCAGCGCCAACAGCTGGAGTTTCCAGCTCCGACGTGGCCTCCGTTTCGGACAGCTGCTGGCGGTAGTCGCGCATGAGAAGCATATAGTTCCGCTTCTCCTGCTCGTGCCGCTGACTGTACACGCTCTTTTGCGTCTCATCCAGGGAGTCCCACATGGTCTGTACAATCACCTGCATCTGCTCCAGGGAGCAGGCGGGGTTCTGCTGCTTGATGGCAGTCACAGTGTCGCGGAAGAACAAGGCAAACGGGGCCAGCGGCTTTGGAGGCGCTTGTGCCTGTGTCTGCTGCTGGGCAGTCATCATCTGCTGCTGCTGCTGGTGCTGTTGCTGTTGCTCTTGCTGGGCCACCAAGCTCTGGCCACCGCCGCCACCACCAAATGTGTCGTACTCATCCTCGTCGTCGTCGTCGTTCAACGTGGAGTGATCCAGGCTAAGCATTCTCCGCGACTGGAAGAAAGAGAGAACAAAGACATGGTTAGCGACGGCTGCCTTCCACCTATCAGACCGATCCGACCCGGAACCGGGAGCTCACTAGAAACTTCTTCATCTGACGCGCAATCCCAATCACAGAGTGAACAACTAAACTAATGTACAAATCGTTCGCCCAAGCCCAGCCCACTTGGATGACGGAAGCGGGCTGGCGGGGGAGTGTGCTGTGTGCTGGCTGGGTGGTGTGTGGTAACCTGCCCGTCGCCTCCGCCACTGCTGATAGTGTGCGACGTCTGCTGTGAGTGTGTGCGTGTCTTTTCCTGATAAGAGGCTGACGCGGCGTTTGTGGCCGCTCTTCAAGCGATAACCTCCGCCAGAGAGGGGGGTTGCGGCGGGAGAGGGGCCTTCACGCGCGGCTGTGTGCGTGCGTGCATGCACCCGGGAGGGAGTCGATGTGTCCCGCCTGCCCAGCTGGTCGCCAAAACCAACGCGATTGCTCGGCGATTCCGATCTCTCGCTCATTATAAAACCATTACGGCCATCGATGCGGGGCAATTAGGGTGGGCGGTCGGCTATGAAGAATGCTGCCGCCAATTCCCGCCCATCAGGTGGTGGTTGTTCGTTCCGTCCGGAACCTCCAGATCGGATCAGATCGAATTTGTTGGCTTCCTCCTGTGCTCGCCGACGCACTCGTACTTACTGCTTGGCTCGGACTCTCCGTCGGCGTGTCATTCAGCTCGAACACCTCGTCCCCGAAGGAGGGCGTATGAAACTGGTTCATGCTGGCGCCTCCTGCAAGTCTCCTGGGCTTATTTACAAAAGAAAACAATTTTATAAAGATTATTTTTTTTAGTTTATGTGCTAGCGTGACCGTTTCGTGCCAGTTCAAAAATACTCTCTGACACTCTCTCCTTGTCAATTTCTAGCACTGGAAATTCGAAAAAACTGTCTGCCTTGACTTGAATACCAGGTAACCAGGTAATACACACAAAGATTAAAGTCAACAACTAAGGTGTTTATTGAGAGTTCCCATGTGCGTCTTTGGATCATGTTTTTGCAAGCAGACTTTTGCACACTGGGGACACTTACATATGTGTGGAAGGGCCTACTTCATTTTAAAAAAAAGTAAGAAAGCTACAGTCGAGTGTTTTTAGGAGCCTCAAGTCGAAGCAAGACAGTCGCTCCTGTTTCTGTTAGCTCGAAAGCCTCTTTGCCGTTTTTTGGCGTCAATGTGACTTTAACAGGGACCTGAATTCCCTGTTAAGTCTTTTTCGACCCGGCAAAATAACAGCTGATTACAGAAAACCAAATGAAGATGAAGAAAATGCATCTAAGCTGATGTGCATGCGTTAACAGCACAGTTCGGTGCTTAACAGCACTCTGTTGTTTTTTTTCTTGTTCAGATAAATTACACGCGCCAAGAAAATTGATTGGCTTTTACTACACGATTATTTGGTCTTTACGTTTTTCGGTTTAAGAACATCTCTATGGAGTATCCAGCGGCATCTTTCCAGAGTCCGGGCTGCAAATATTTGACTGAGGATTGCCATTTAGCCAGGCGAACACTGTCTTTTGAAGAAATGTTGTACTGAAAATTCTCCCTTTCGAGGCGACCATCTAAAATTATTCATTCGGCATCAAAATCGCGAAATTGAGTGTTATTCGTTAATATGGCGTGGACCACCGCTCGCATTCTCCAGAAGCTATCCTCGCACCGAGTCCAACGCCAAAGCTCGACCTCGACACCCAAAGGATCCAGCGGAAAGACACCAGGATCGATTGAAAGCCTAGAATCAGAATCGGGTACACCGCTCAATATGGACGGGTTCCCTAGTGCCTCAAAGGGCCCATATATGGAGCGCCTGTTTTCTAAGTGGCTGCAAGACCAAGGCTCGATTCATGGCGTAAGTGAAGTGAGATTAAGTCATATATATATCTTTAATTAATCGAGTTATTACTGCAGACCTGGCAGCGATTCTTTAGGGACCTTGTGGAGACCAAAGCACCTTCCAAGTTCAACCACACTCCCAGTGCTAAGTCTGATTCGAATGTCAGCCCTGGAAGCAAGTCGCCAACTCCTGGACAAGGGGAGCCCCTACCTCAACCGCCCAAGTTGGGTTCAGTCTTACTAGACCAAGACTTGAGTAGCAAGAATTCCAAGAAGATGACCAGTGACAAGCCCCAGGAGAAGATTCAAAGGGAACCGGAAACGGCGGCCAAGGGTAACCTAAAAGCCCCACTCCGCACAATTAGAAGGATTCCTAGGTTCGGGATACTTCATAAATTTACCAAGATTCGAGGGGAAGCATCGCCTACGAACAGGATTGACAAATCTCTCCAAAGGGCACAACAAATTTCCAAATCAAAAAGCCGCCTTGAAAGGCGATCTAAAGCAAATTTCAGGAAAAACAATACGTTTTCCAATGTAAGCTTTAAGAACTATTATGAAGAGCAACAGAACAGAGAGAAAGCTAAACAGTCCAAGCTCAGAAGATCTGGAGGCAAGAACGTTTCGAAGAAAAATAGATTGATTACTAAGCCTGAAACCACAAATTCGCAGGAGAAGCCACAATTAAGCCAACAACAACCCCGAAACTCACCTCTAGGCGAAGACAATAACACGTTGAACTATTTGGAAGAGAACAACGAGTCAGGCGATAACGATCCCAGTCCAAACCCCAAAACTCGTACATATGAAAGCCTTGAGGCACTTATCGATGATCTGGACAATGCCACCGCAGATATGGCCTGTTTCGATCCGATTCACCAAGAAAAAGTCAAGAAATTCCAACTTTGGAACGATGGTGAAACCTCGGAAAAGAAATATCAAAAGAAAGATCTCCCTGAGAAGAGCTTAAAGTCGGAAGATAAGGTGTTGATCGATCAGGATAAAGCAAGCGCCAAACCAACTAAAGGAACTAAGAATCTGAGCACCGAGGGACTTCAATCCCCACTTGACAATGGCAGCGAGGATAGGAAAAACAAGAATCATCCTTCCGGTGATCCTTGAATTGTAACTAGGATGTTCCATCTCAGCATCTGTGACACTTAATGAGTTATTCACCGAGAGTCAAGCTGTTTGGTAATAGAGCAGCCAGGATGCAACACGGCGCAGTGCATCATTGACCTGTTCATCGCCATCGGCGAGTGCAAGTGTATGGAGCAGTCCGGTGGTGATGCTGGGAGGAGCAGGTAAGTATTTATTGCCTATTTGATTCCCCTTCTTATACCTTCTATTTTACCTCAGATTTGCCCTGTCCCCCACGACCTGACCACGCAGCAGCTGGAGGTTTATCCGCAGGCGGAGTTGCTATGGGCGCACAAGGAGCACAAGAATAGTGGGGCGCGGTTCTATGTGCAGGCAAGATTCGACACCGCGCTGCTGAAGAACGAGAACGAAACGTAAGTCTTTAAATGCCAAGGTGCCGTGGCGCTCGGACCTTGGTCTACTCCCCTTTGGGTGATTCAATTCAGGTGCGATTATCGTCGACGCGCCTTCAAAGTGTCAATCGCGAGGTGTGCGTGACGACGAAGACTCCTCGAACGCCGCCAAACACGCAGAGATCTGACCGAAGCGATGGCCAGAGATGGTGGGCGACGACGTCGTGTGACGCCATCTTTGGCGTTCACGGTGATGGCAATGGCGATGGCGATGGCGAGATGGTGTCACCCAAGCCAAAGGCATGCCAACAGCCAGCGAATTTTTTTGGGGATTTTCTATTTAATTGTTTTTGCTAGGAAGATGGTGGGAAGATGTGTGGTTTATCCGGTTTTATGTGGATGTTTGTGTTCTTTTCATAAAATTAATGGAAGGACTAGATATTTAGGTTTTATGATTGGGTTTTTCAAAGATTTTAAGTTCAGATAATGTTAATTTAGCTACATTTTGATCAGGAATCTCTAGCATAAGTTTCGTTCTCTTGTTTACATTTCTATTTTATTTACTAGATAAATTGTAATTAGTTGTCTTTGTTCTTCAACAAATTAATTGCCTTTACTTGTACTGTGCATTAGGTAGAGCATCTAATCATTGTCACTTGCTATTTTTCTTGATTGCTTTTTTGTTGGTGAACACAAACGTGTGCCAAGCGAATTCAAGAAGGTTGCTTGCCCCAAAGATTTACAATTTGTGGGATGTATGCCCTCGTAAATTTACCAACGGCCTTGCCAGAGTTCAGATACAGCCAGTGATAGTTCCTCTATGGAATTTATGACTCGGACTGTGATTTGGAATTTCCTAGGATAAACAGAAGCGTGTGGATCATGGACGGCAAGGCGCCGTCGCTCTGATACAATTAATCGTGTGCCGAAGGCTCCAATAATTTGTTTGAATTTGGCAATTGCGTTGTTAGTAATGTGGTTCGTCCCGGTCCCAACCGAGCGGCCTCGTTGCAGATCGCGGACAGCCGCCACATCGATGGGGTTGGACACCGCATTGTATTTTACGAGCGCAGAACTGGCGCAAGGAACTTGGCACAGATTCGATACCAAAGTGCGCCTCCGCCGCTCTCTCCGCCTTATCGGATGGGGTCTCGCCTCTCCAACAATGGCCCTCCTCCCACTGACCACTGCTGACCACTAATGGTCGCTAATGCTCCGCTAGACTTCTGCTCTGATTTATGGAAAGCACATATACAATTCTGGGGAAAACTACAAAATAATGTATATGCTGAGAGCGATACATATATGATTTCGCGTGCACCCACAGCGAGGACTCTTCTCTGCACTTGAAATCTTTGATGTTGGGGCTGCGCCGATCGCCGATGTTTGTTTTTTGCTCTTCATAAGTGTTCCCAACTATCGCTGAACTCGAAATTCCGAACATATAGAATGATATGTGTTTGTTTTCTTTGAATTTTCAATTGCTTTTGAGCACATATGTCTGCACACTCAGAGAAAGAGGGGAAAGAAGCCACAGAATAGTATTATATGAGGAAATTGTATTTAAAGGAATAATAAGGAACTTGCTAGAGTAAAACCTACATAATCATTAAAATAATTGTATATATTCAAGTAAATCTTTACATATTTTTAGGCTGGAAGGGAGCCAGTTCCTCATTAGTATCCAATGCTGTCCAGCTTCAACATTTAGCGTAAATACCGCCAGCTTGCCTCTAGACCTCGTTGGGAATTCTAGAGCAATGGAAGGACCCCCTGTGTGCTTTAGACTTTGTATTGCTCTAGAGTTATAGTTCAGACTTTCAAATTTGAATTAATTATAATTTCTGATAATATTATTAAACAATTTCCTTGCCTTGCATAATTTAAATGTAAATTTATTTGTTTTCCTGTTTTGCGTCAAAATTGAGATTAAGAAAAACTGCCTTCCTGATTGATCGCCTTGTTTCCCTTTTCCTTTCTTATAAATTAATTTAAATCAAAAAGCTGCTGACAGACCTGTAACAATAGCTCATAAAAATATCAAATTTTGTGCCGTGCACTCGTTACCAGACGTACATAATGTCTTGATCGCACATTCACATATAGTAGGACGGTTGCCAGCCCCGAAAATTGAATGAAATCCCGCCGGCCAGAGGCCCCCAGGAATGTAGCATATTCGCAGGTCCGCGCGGCGGCGGCGTCTACTATATGATGGTACGCCCCATCTCATCCCATCGGAGCTGATTCCCCCGCACGATGGTATGATGTTATGTTTATGGCTGGCATCTGTGTGCTTTGCATTTTGTTTTCCGAATTTCTTTGTGCTTTTTGTCGGCGTGAATTAAAGCCTCTTGTACGAAGCGGGGCGATAATTGCGAGAGATTTCCCTCTGAATTCCGAAAGCGCCAAAACGCCTTGACAATCAATTATGAGAAATGTCGGACGATCTTTAGCGGAATTTGTTCCTTTTCTTTTTCTTTTCCTTTGGGTTTTCCGATGTTCTGTCTTTGACATTTCCGATTTCTTCTTATTCGATTTTCACTCCCATCTCCGAGTGTGATGTGATGATGCAGGCCACTGCACAGCAAAGCCGCCCCAAAGTTTTATTAATGGCACGCATTTCTCTGTTGTCCTAACTTTCGGGGATCTTGGGTATTTGCGGATATATTATTTAGGGGCTATCTACGTTGATGGAGTGGGCGTAGGAATATCGTTCTGTTTGTCGATTGAGAGGTTTGCTTGGCACATTTTATAGCCCCTGACCATGGCATGCTAACATGGTCCAAACGAGCAGGCGTCACAAGCCATCCAGCCATTCCGTGCACAGTACAAAATATTGACATCTACTGGGAGCTAATTTGATCTTATTTTGTATCAAAATAAAGCCCATAAAATAAATATTAAAGGGATATGCAAGAATATCATTTCAATTAATATTATTTTAGGTTCTTTGGCATAAATATAGATCAAAGGCATCTATTTTTAAATTGAAAATTATAAATTAATATCCCAGAGAAAGCTTAATAAGAACTCGAGTTAGTATTGGTTTGGCATCCGTGAAGGGTTGTAGATCCAGATGGGAATTATATATATATAACAAGCTGGAAATCGAACCTACTTAAAATCAAAGCAATATAAAATTGTTGATCTCTAAACACCTAAAATGTATCTTGATCTTCGTTCAATCATTTTGCTTTGTGTAGCACCCGTGGCCTTTGTTTTATTGTGTTCATTCATTGCCCGATTTGCCCCGATCATGCACAGCTTTATAAATAAACCGAAAGGCGAAAACAAGCAAATCTCGGACAGAATCTCGGGGAAGCATCAATCGCCGCGGAATGGGAAACATCGGAATAAACAGATTCATAAATGTTTTTATGAGTAATTGGCTTTGGAAAACCCCAAAATAGAATGCGCCCGCTCTCGCTCTCGCATAACTGAAATATTTTCCGCTTTATTTAACATTAAATTGCTTGTTTTTATAATTACACATACAGAGTACTTAAAATGTAAAATGTAAACGAAAGGCCACATCGCAGGGCTCTACAGCGATGCTGGAATCCTGGAATAAGTTACACTAAACACTAGGATAACACTAAGCTCTAGACTGGAACGGGAGTCCCTCTAAACACTAAACATAACTGAATGTCGAGTTGAGATCCTTAAAAAATCCCCCTGAAGCCTGGCCCAGGGAGTCTTTTAATTCCACTCAAAGGTAACTGGACACTGGACGCCACTGGGGTTGGGATGGGTCCTGCACCAGACGAGACCTAAACCATGTTCCATATGCTGTAGCTGGCCGCCCGGCGCTCCTCCTCGGCCACCTGCTCGTAGTCGATCTCCAGGTACTCCTTGCCCCCGAAGCGCACCTTGCGCCCGGTGTACTTCTTGATGTAGCTGACGTGGGCGGGCACCTCCTTGCCCTCGATCTCCAGCTTGTACGAGATGCTGGTGATCCGCTCCAGGACTCGGCCGCGTTTCCAACGCACCTGGGTCTTGCGGAAGCGTTCGGCGTAGAGCACCAGGTCGCCGATCTTGTACTCGCGCACATGCAGGCAGGATTTGAGGGCTTTGATGGGCTCCTCCTCGGGGTCTGCCACCTCCTCCTCGTCATCGGTCACGTAGGCAATGGCCCGCTCAATGGTCTCGACCTCTGGGATCAAGGGCTCCTCGGGTTCTGGCTGCAGGAAGAATGTGTCGCCGATGGAGAGGCGGCGCTTCTGCCGCTTGATAATCACCTTCTTTTTGACCTTGCGCGGCTTCTTGGGCTTCGGCGCGGGCTCGGGCTCGGGCTCCGGCGCAGGTTCCGTTTCGGGTTCCTCCGCAGCATCGGCTTCTAGTGGGGGTTCTTCTCCCGCTGGCTGTTCCTCTTTCTGCTCCTCGATTGCTACTTTCTTTTCCTCCTCTTTGGGCTGCGGAGGCGTGGGCTTCCCCGCTTGCTTCTTGGGCGGCGTGAGCTTGTTGATCCTGGAGGAGAGCTCATTGATCTTGTTCTTGTCGCGCAGTATGTTGCTCAGCTTGTTAGAGTCCAGCTGCTTCTGTTCCTGCTTCGGATCCTCCTTCTTGTCTATGGAATTCTTGCGCACCAGCTTCTTGAGGTGCGGGGGCGCCTTCTTTTTGACCAGAGGATCCTGGCTCTTGACCTCATCGTGCGGCTGCTCAACGGTCTCGATCTTGACGGGCTGCACCGGGCCCGTCAGTACTTTCAGCTCCGGCATGGTGGCTAGACTGTCGCCGGGAGGCGCCTGTTCTCCGACTTTTGTAGCTTCGACCGCCTCCGCCTCCGCCTCCGCCTGCTGCTCTGGCTGCGCTGGCTTCTGCTCTGGCGATGACTCTTCCTGCCTCAATGTCGTCGCTATTTGCGGCGCAATGTCAACGGCGATGGCCACCTGTTGAGGCGTTGCTTGTACCTGCAGCTGCGTCTCCTGATTAATGGGTTCTTCGGACTCGGTTGGAGGCAATGCCTCTGATGCTGCTACTGCTGCTGCTGGGACTGGACGGGGTGCCGGCACCACCAGCACCGTTTCACCAACCAACTCCGCTAGTTTCAGGCTGGCGCGTCTGCTTCGATCGCCTGCTGGCGCTAGATTGCCATCGATCGCCGGATCGGCATCGATTGGCTCCGTCGGCGGTGCCGCCGCCTCTGCCTCCGCCGCAGGCGTTGTCGCTTCTCCTTGGTCGCTCTTGGCACTGGCCGACTTGGCTGCCACTGATGTGACCTCTGGCGTCGCCAATTGTTCTTCAGCTATCGATGCCGTCGCCTCCCTCCGATTGCCGGAAGTTGTTACCTCTGTTGTTGTTGATTTCGCTGATGCTGATGCGGCTGCTGCTGCTGGCGGGGATGGGGCTGGGGCTGGGTCTGGGGATATGACTGAGCCCATTAATTTCAGCTTCTTCTTGCGCTTGACAATCGCCTCCGAGTCTGAGGGCCTCCGCTGAATGATGAGAGCATCGCTCTGCACGACGGCCGGCTCCACCTTGATCTTGGATGGCTCCACGGCGGCAATCGAGGCGCGCCTCGGGTTCTTCGCCTTCACAATGACTTTCTTCTTGATCTTGGGCGTGGGCTGCGCTACGGCTGACTCATCCGCCTGCGACACAGCATCATCGGTTGGGGAGGGTACTGGTTCTGCTGTCTTAACTGTGGCAGCTTGTTCGGGAATGGCTTCCTTAGGAGTCGCTTCCCTTACAGCTGCTTCCTTTGGAGCTGCTTCTTTAATAGTTAGAGCTGCTTCCTTGGGAGTGGCTTCCTTGGAAGTATCTTCCTTGGGAGTGGCTTCCTTGGAAGTAGCTTCCTTGGGAGTGGCTTCCTTGGAAGTAGCTTCCTTGGGAGTGGCTTCCTTGGAAGTAGCTTCCTTGGGAGTGGCTTCCTTGGGAGCTGAACTTTCTGGAGTTCGTTCTTTGGAGATGCCTTCCCTGCGACTTGCTTCTCTCACAGACTTTGACTTGAGCTCACTTTGCACCTTGGCAAGGAACTCTAACTTAGTCTGGCTTTTGCTCTTCTCAAGTAGTTTGCTTTGGTCTGTCCTGGGTAACTCACCATTTATCTTCGGTGGCTCTTCTTGGGCTTCCTTTAGCTTGGATTTCGATGTGACATCTTCTACTTTTTCATCTTTTACAGGTTGTTTGGTTAGTACAGTTTCCTCTGATGATTCAGTTAAAGCTTTATAAAGTTTCTTGATTTCCTTAGACTTTACTTGACCATCGACAACAGTCTCAGGCTCCTTAATCACTTTTGATCCCTGATTTTCTTTGACCTGAATTCCAGCCTGTTCAGACCTTGTTTCCAAATTTGTTTCGCTTTTATTCTGGCTTCCTTTTTCTACAATTTCCTTTTTCTCAGGAAAGGCAAAGGGCGTCTGTTCTCTCTTTACTTTGGTATCCTTTTGTGGAGTAAGATCCCTGAGCGCCACATCCCTGGCAGCTTCTGCCTGCCCTCCTTCCGCCTGGGCCTGTTCCTTCTCCTCCTCGGCCTCATCGAAGTAGCTGCGACGCCGCACTTTTTTCACAAAGCGAAACGAGACTGGCGCTGGCTCAGTGGCACCTAGTGATGGCTTTGGTAATGGCGCCTCCTGGGGCCCAGACTCCGCCTCGCTCTCCGTGCTGTACTGCTTGAGCACGCCTTTCACCTCGCTTAATGCGCCGGAGATGCGGGCCTTTAGCTTGTTTATCCGCTCTATCACATCCTCTGGCTTTTCCTCGACGGAGTCCTGTGAGCGCATGCGTCGCTGTCGCCGAAGACGCGTCCTCTCCGGCAGCACAGAGTCCGTGTCGATGGAGGAGGCATCGGTGGAGCTGCGCTTCAGCTCGCCCAGCAGAGGAGTGGTCGTGGTACGGGTGGAGGCGGGCACCCCCGCCACATCGCGTATACGACTCGTGGCACTCGGCCTGATGCTCGGTTGGATCACTGCGGACTCAGGCGGCTCTGTCCTGGCAATCCTGCTGGCAGTACTCGTTGCATACTTCATATCGGTGGGCTCTGTGATGGCGGTGGGGGCGCTGCTGCTAGTGTTGTTATTGGTGTCCAGCTCCGACTCCAACTCCAGCTGTTGTTCGAGTTGCTCGGCGGGGGCAGGGTAAACGTCGACGGTTTCTGTCTCCCGCTCCTCGCTGACTTTGCTGATGGTCATGTCCGCTCCGACCTGGACCGCCTCCTCGCTCCAAAGGTTACCCGTGTCCGCAGGAGCGGCGCAGAGCAGTTCGATGGCGTTGGTCAAAAGGTCGAGCAGCTCCCAGTCGCAGTCCCAGTCCCAGTCGATCGGCGAGCTATCGGCGAGGAAGGCGCGCACGGAACTCTTCAGTAATTCTATATTTGGACACGGATTCCGATACCGATTCCGCTCGCGGGTCAGTTGCCGACCGAGATTGTTCACGTCCACTTGCTCTGGCGACGATTCGCGCGCGTCTGAGGCTGAGAGATCGCCGGATAGCTGCCACCACCGCCGCCGCCATCGCTGGTGGTTGCCATTCCCATTCCCATCTATTGTCTGCTCCCTGGCCAAGCATATTGACTGCCTCTGCCGCTGCCGCTGCTGCTGCGGCTGCTGCTCTTGATCCGCCAAGTTCTCAGTCATATTTAGCTCATTATGATCTTCGGCCTTCTCTAATTTGCTTTGCTCGCATATTTCGCGTTTATTTTTGGCCACATCCACATCCATGGCGTCGTCGCTGGCTCTGCCTTTGTGGTCGTGTCGCTGGCCGAAGGCGTCATTAAGATTTTCCGCCTGTTGATGCTCGATTTCCTTCGCCACCGCCTCCACCACGTTCAAGTTTAATGCTGCCACCGCCGTCGTCGTCGCCGTCGCCCATGCCCTCCTTTTGGCCTCGGGTTCATTATCAAACACCTTATGTGCGCCACCGTCACCTCCTCCATCTATTTCGGTGGCTTTGGCGGGGCCCCGCTGCGTCACAGTTGTTGTTGTGGGTGCCGTCTTTGGCCCATCTTCATTGGCCACCGTTCGATAATTGGGAAAGCTAACAAATTGCTTTTTAATTATGGGAAATTCCTGGGGAGCCATTGCGCCGGGTGGTGAGCTGGCCGTCGCCAGGTTGCGCCTGGTCATTGTGATGCTTACGTGTGGGATTGCATCACCGGAATTCCTGCGGTAGCCCAGCTGAATCATGTGGGGAAAGCCAGGGAGCAATGGGGCGTATACTTGCTGCAGGGGAAAGCTTAGCGCAGAAGAGGCGTATACTTGATGTGGCGCTGGTACCTTAGCTGCCAATATGGGTTGTCCCTGGTTGGTAGTGGTGTATACCTTCACTAGATCCAAGGGAAACCGTACATCCAAGGGAAAGCATTGGTTTTCCCTCAAAATGTGATGTAAAGGAAATCTGCCTGCCTGCATTGACTGCAAGTATTGTCGAGAGTTCCTGCTGTCATATCGCAGCTGTGGCGGGTGGTGACTCACAGGGTTGCTGCCGCCCCAGGTGATCCCTCGGCCAACCGGAAATTGCCCTGCCATGCAGAGCACTTCCGGCGCCGTTGCCGTTGCCGTCGCCATTGACAAACAAAACACGGCTGACTCAGGCTCTTGATTTACGAGGATAGCATTAAGGCACTGCGTATTAATAATATTATTATTAGCTGATGCTGCTGCTGCCTGCGACATTGATTGCGTCTGCTGGGTCTGCTGGGTCCGCTGCTCCTCTCCCGCCCTCTCCTCTGGCTGCGTTGTTGTCATGGTGTGGGCGTGGCCGTGGGCAGTGCTCTCCTGTTGACCTATCTTCGTGGTCGTAGTCGCCAGATTCGATCCGATTCGCAGCACACTCTTCGGCTATGTTGCACTCAACACGTTGCAAGCGAAACTGGCGCAATCTGTCGGCAATCGCAGAGCCATCACTAGCACTAGTTCCCTGGGGGCTGCGCCTCGCTGGCACAGCACCCGATCATTGATCAGTCAGCAATCTATGTAATTGCAAGTGAATTATGTGGTGTCTGGGGAGGATTAAGAACGAAGCAGTGATGCCCTGTATTGTCCTGATTTATGGCACAAAATTTAAATTTCGAGATGGAATTAGTTATCCTAGGAGGAGGAGGATCCTCCTAAGCTTTAGTAGAAATTCGTTCTCTTGTTATTCTTAACTCTTGATAATATATTTTAATTGGGTAAGATTTTACAATGAGAAATGATTTGTTAATTAAAATACTTTTAATTATTAGCGGCAAGGCATGCCAACATTTATAGATGTTTTGCGAGAATTAAACAAGTTAGCCAGGTCTTTGTACAATAAGTAAGCCACAGGTTTATTCTGAATACAAGAACCCTGACATATATTTTGATTAATATATAGAATTAATTTAAAGGGGAATCTCTTCTGCCAAATATAATATTAAATGAACCTATTAAGAGCCTGTAGGAACTCAATTAAAGCCCAGAGATGCCCCAATTCGATTATCTGCAGGGCATATCATTTGTTTATAGATCTTGTAAGACAATTGAAAGCGCGACATGGCCAGGAGAGGTTGCGCGTGTTTCGGATGCCACGCAGACAGAGATAGAGGAGCCCTCGTGTAGACGGGCTATATCTATAGATATATATATACTATACCTGCCACTATATAGACTGAATAAATATGTCAGCTTGCCAAATTGCTTTTTTGCAGGCCGCAAAAAAGAAACGAATGATAGGCGGAGAGAGAACGGATAAAAATCAGCTCGTGTCGCCAATGCTATTGTTTAAATAGACCAAAGACCACGCCAGAGGCGTTGTCTGATATCTGGGTGATGGGTATTTGTCGCGCGCAGATACTGGGTGTCCAATCTCCGGCTGAATCTCTCTCTTTCTTTACAGCTCCTCGCCGGCGACTGTCAACAAGATGTTGCCCTACTAGGAGTACAAGGCCTTCATAGACAGCATCCTTGGCGAGCTGGCCGAGGAGAATAATGCTCGCTTCGAGTGAATCCCAAGGATGGTGCATCGCCACCTGGCCAAGCGCTTGAATTTTGTTCTAGCTGGTAAGGAAATTTTTTCCAGTCTCCAGATCCAAAGCAACACCTGCGCCAGCCGCTAAAGGAGCATCTCCCGCTCCTGTTGCTGGAAGAGTCTCTAAAATCGTTCTTCATCAAGCGCAAACATTCTCCAGATCCAGCTAGGACGAACCGAGCCAGTAAGGAGGATAACAAGCAGACCGAGGAACCTGAGACGCCATCGGTACCCGAGTTGTAGCCGAAATTCTTCGTTCGCTTTAAGCTAGATTGATCCAACCAATAAACATAAGACAGCAGTTACTGAAAGAACATATATATAAAACTTTACTCTTAATATCAACAATTGTCGGAGGAGGCAACCTCCTGCCACTCCCGGGGTCCTCAATACTTCCAAAAGTTTGGGTTTTGTTCCATACGCCGCTGGAAGTTCGTATACCAGTTTTGGACGACGGCGAAGGGCACAAAGGTTTCGTTTGTGGTGGGCGGTATGTCCCTGGCAGACACTCCAAAGCTGGATGCGTAGTTGAAGAAGTTCTCCAGCATCCGCTGGCCAAATTGCTTGTTGTCGTTTGCACTGGACTGCAAAAAAAAAAGATATAGTGGTTAATATCTTATCGGGGTCTGGTACTTAAAAATCAAAAGTATGTGGCTATGTAGCCATAGCCATAGCAAGAACTAGTGTTCTACCCTGCTAATCCCCTCTAGAACTCACCACCGCTGGCGTCTGCTGCGCCACCGTCAGCTCCGGCTCGAGGGAGACACCAATCTGGGCGATGTGGGAGATCTCCTGGCTGCCAAAGACCATTCCATTGGCGTGTGCCTCCAGCTCGTGGCTCTTCTTCAGCTGGGCGATCTTGAAGATGGCGGAGGGCTTGTTGTTGTTGATGTGACCCAAATATTGCCATGTGGGCGCCGCATTTGCGTCCGGCCAGCTGAAGTATATGGCGGCAGCAGTGCCCACGGGCAACGGCGAGACGCCGGTGAGGAACACCACCAGGTAGTTGACGGTATCGATGTCTGGCACATTGATCAGCAGCTTGGAGGCGTCCACGGCCACGAAATCTGATTGCGGCAGGCGTCCCGAGATTATCAGACCAAACAGCGACATCTTCGAGACTGTTCCAGAGTTCAGATATGCCGGGTTTTTGGTGGGCAAAAGATAAAACGGAACTGCTCGCGCTGAGCTAGTTCACAAGGACTGCTAAAATGCTTTTAATTCAATTTTACAGAGCGTAATATTTTGCTTTATCCTTTTAACTTTAAATTTAAATTACAACTTTAAATAAAAAATACCTCCAGTATATTTATTAATACATAAATACAGTGAAATAGACTTTTTTACAAATTGATTTAGTGGAAACGAAACTAGTTCATTTCTCTCCCTCACAGTTGTTGCCATTCACAGCGATGCGCACACATAAACACGTACAGTGAACAGCTGCCGCCGCAGCGCAGAAGACATCGTCGGAAAAACACGGGAACAAGGGACGACGGCGGATTTTTATTTTGATTTCGTTGGCCAAATTGAGTAATGGCCGGACTCCTTCACCTGACCAAACAGTACAGCCTCCACCTACCCGTCCACTGCAGCCGCGTGAAATGCTACACCGCTGCTAAGGGAACCCACGTGCGAGCGAGAGTGGTGAGTAATTAGTACCTCTCCACCCAGTTTCAAGGCCACGCGCCATACGCAGAGTCATTATCTAGACTAGATTACGATTTCGTAATTACGCGTAAATTCGCACTGCATTGGCGGATTAATTGATGGATGGGGGAAGCAAAAGCGGAAGCGGTCAGACAGCAGTCTGCGTGTGTGTTGTTTTGGTCCCATTTCCGAGCTGAATTCCGTATTAATGCACCACAACTCCACTTCGCTTCTTTCGTTGCAGCAAGCGTAGAACGAAGAACTAAAGACAGCCAAAACAACACACACGCAGCAGCGGGTCAGGGATCAGGCATAATGGGTCGCACTCAGCGTCGTCGTCGGCAGCTTCACAGCAAGCCCAAGGACTCCAGTTCCCTGCAGTCTCTCTACGTTGACCTCCATTCCCGGGGCTGGCAGAACTCCACTCACCTGTCAGCAGGCAACTTTGCCCAGACGGGCAGAGGACTGTGCTCGAAGCGGACGTGGTTTGCTCCAGAGGATGAGCTGATACGCCTGCCCGTGGACTGCCTGATAAGCATAGCTACTCTGGAATCGGATGAGGCCTTCAAGGGGCTCTTCAACAAGGAGCTCTTCGACAAAGATGCCAGGATCTCCTTTCAGGCACTAATAGCCTGCTATCTTATGTACCAGAAGCACCTGCAAGACTGCTCAAATAGCTCCGATTACGCCGCCTACTTGGATACCCTGCCTGGGAGCTACTCCACTCCCTATTTTTGCTCCATACCCGAGCTACAGTGCCTGCCAGAAGCGCTCCTGGAACGAACTGTGGCCCAGAACCGGCAGATAAAGGGATACTTCCAAATAATCAAGAGTCTGATAGGTTCCTTGAGCTGCGTCTGTTGCGGCCAAAGCTACTGTCAGGAGATTTGTACCCTGGCGGACTATCGAATAGCATACTTTGCCGTAAACACGCGAAGCGTCTATCTTAGTGCCCGCTTTCTGAGAAAGCAGAGCACTCATTTTCAAGGTCTGCTGAGTGGAGACACCAATCTGGCATTGGCTCCCTTCCTGGACCTCTTTAACCACTCGGATGCCGTGCAGACCAACGCTGAGATACAGGCTGAGGACTATGTACTCACCTTGAAATCCTTGCCCTCGGCCGAGACCAAACCCTACGAGCAGTTGTTCATTAGCTACGGCGCCCTGCCGAACTGTAAGCTACTGACTGAGTACGGGTTTTTTCTGAGAGGCAACTCACATGACTACTTTGAGGTTTCCCTTCTGGACATCGAACACATGATTAAGCATCACAAAGAACTGAGCACGCAGACCTACCACCGCAACATCTTCAAGTTTATTCGGGAGCACAATCTGTCCGATCAGATGTTCGTACACCTTGGGGACGGCTGCTCCCACAATTTACGGGTGGTGCTGCACCTGATCTTCAAGCAGCAGGCCTACTTTCCCAACATACTCAACCAGATTGCCTTTGGCGATGCAGAACAGTTCGAGGATGTGCAGCCGGAGCTGGCGTATCTCGTAAGGTACAAAGTAAAGGAGTACGAGATCTTTATCGGAGAGCTGGATAAGCTCCCAGGGCTGACAGAGAGCGGGTCTACTGCGCGATCTTATCTGCTGGAGTGCATCCGTTACCTGAGCGACTTTGATGCCATGCATTTTGCTTCCCTCAATCAGTAGAACGTAAGAAGAGCTTAGCTGAGTTTAGATATTGAAGAAGATTAGAGTATAGTGTTCAGGCATAGTTTCATACTGTAATAAGAAATTAAATAGTATGATTTTTAATTATTGAGAGCTTATAAGTACTTCTTACAAATATAATTAATTTTCAGAGTTTAGCTTTCTACTGAAATATGTTAAATAAATGAAATTAATCTATATTCTAAGACGAACTGAGCTAAAATTTTAAATGTTTTTATAATAAAACCCTGTGACATCAGTAACAACCCATCCTGTATTCATTCTATCCAAAAATCTTATACCACTATCTCATTACAGCTGTACTCCTCACTGGCCAAGGTTGATGACCAAATAGCTAGGAACGATGCCAAGCAGAAGAAGATCACTCCCTTTACGCCCACACCGGGCAGCAAGCTGCTGGGCGGCGTGTTCGGCAAGAAGGCCCAAGGTAAGGTGCTCCTTCAGTCCCCAGTTTACCAGATGATGGTCCGGAATAACCGCGGCCTAACTGATGTCGAACCATGCGTAATTAACCCAGCACTCACTCGCCCCGATAGGATGTATAGTTTAGTATTAGCTTCTCACGCTTTTTACGATTGACTAACCCCAGAAATTGATTTCGTTTTGTGGACTGAGTTCCCCTTATCCAAAAGTTGTTTGTTCGTTTGTTTGTGCGCTTGTTGAGTGTTGAGCGCCTGTCTGAATTTGGCTGCATCCAAGTGGATTCAATGCAGGTGGAGCCCCAGCAGCATCAGCAGCAGCGACAACAACGACGACAGCAACGCTGCAGCGGCAGCACCCACAACGACAACAATTACGACTATGTCACGTTCATATAGGGAGCAGCAGCGGCGACGGCGGCTCAGGACTGGGGAAGCTGGACGCACAGGAGGTCACTTCGAAGGACATGCTGCGCGCCATGATGGCCTACATTTGGCCGAAGGAGGATCCATTAGTGCGTAAGCGGTGAGCGATAGAGAGTTACCTTGAAAAGGTTCAAATAATACCTATTCTATATTCTTCAGCGTGGGCATTTCCCTGGGCCTGCTGGCTGGCTCCAAGCTGCTGACTGTCTGTGTTCCATTTATGTTCAAGGGAGCTGTGGACACCATGACCACCCTGAACATGGACACCGCCCCGGATGCAGTGCTCTCGGCAGCTACTGCCCTGCTGCTGGGATGTAAGCTTGCGACTTGGAGATTGCCTAAGGATTATAATAAATACTAATGATCTTCCTCAGATGGCATCGCGCGAGCCAGTGCCGCGGGCTTTAATGAACTGCGCAATGCGGTCTTCGCCAGGGTGGCCCACCACTCGATCCGGAAGATTGCCAGCAATGTGTTCCTGCACCTGCACAACCTGGATCTCGCCTTCCACCTGAACAAGCAGACCGGCGCCTTGTCGAAGACAATTGACCGAGGTTCCAGGGGCATCAACTTTGTTCTCTCCGCCATGGTCTTCAACATCGTGCCCACGATCTTCGAGCTAGCGCTCGTTTCCAGCATTTTAGGAGTAAAGTGCGGCCTGGCCTTCGCTGGCGTGAGCATGGGCTGCGTGGGCATTTACGCTTTGTACACCCTGAGTGTGACCCAGTGGCGCACACAGTTCCGGGTGTACATGAACCAGGCAGAGAACGAGGCCGGCAACAAAGCGGTGGACTCACTGATCAACTACGAGACCGTAAAGTACTTCAACAACGAGAAGTACGAGGCGGGCTGCTACAACGAAGTGCTGAAGAAGTACGAGGTGGCCAGCCTCAAGACCAGCTCCAGCCTGGCGCTGCTCAACTTCGGACAGAACGCCATCTTCAGCAGCGCCCTTAGCCTGATCATGGTGCTGGCCGCCAAGGAGATCGCCCAAGGAAACATGACGGTGGGCGATCTGGTCATGGTCAACGGCCTACTCTTTCAGTTGTCGATTCCCCTCGGATTCCTGGGCAGTGTGTATCGCGAGGTGCGGCAGGCTCTGCTGGACATGCAGGCCATGTTCACGCTGATGAACGTGGACAGTCGCATCCAGACGGCGGCCAATGCCCAGCCCCTGTTCGTGGACAACAGCAACTCGTCGATCGAGTTCCGCAATGTGAACTTTGAGTACGAGCCGGGTAAGCCGATTTTCCGGGACCTGTCCTTCACCATACCTGCCGGCAAGAACGTGGCCATTGTGGGCGGTTCTGGGTCAGGAAAATCCTCTATGGTTCGTCTGCTTTTCCGCTTTTTTGAGCCCAACTCCGGCAAGGTGCTGATAGGCGGCCAGGACATCAGCGCCGTGGATTTGGAGAGTCTGCGCAAGGCTATCGCTGTAGTGCCGCAGGACTCAGTGCTTTTCCACAACACCATCGAGCACAACATCCACTACGGCAACCTGACCAAGTCGCACACCGATGTGGAGAACGCGGCCCGTATGGCCGATCTGCACGACTCCATCATGAGCTGGCCGGCTCAGTACGGCACGCAGGTGGGCGAGCGGGGATTGAAGCTCTCTGGCGGTGAGAAGCAGCGCGTGGCCATCGCTAGAGCTATTCTCAAGAACACTCCCATCCTGATCTTTGACGAGGCTACCAGCAGTCTGGACTCTATCACAGAGCATGTGAGTGTGGGTTCTTTTGGTATTTAATATAATTATAATCCATTTTGCTCTTTTTTGTTTCTACAGAATATTCTACAGGCACTGACCCGCGCCACCTCCGGTCGCACCAGCATTTGCATTGCCCACCGCTTGTCCACAGTCAAGGACGCCGACGAAATCCTGGTGCTGGAAAATGGGCGCGTGGGTGAGCGCGGCACCCACTCGCAGCTGCTGACGCAGAACGGCCTGTATGCTCGTCTCTGGGAGACGCAGACTCAGCAGTTCGATCCCAGCAAAGAGTCCAAGGAACAGGCGCTGGGGGCGTAGGCGAGACTCCCTACCTCTATATGTATGTTTGTTCCGGTGTTAATCCTTCCCTTGCGTTCGTCCCTGACCTGTCCCTTAACCCTTAACCCCTCCCCCATTAAGTATCATTGTGACGTGTGTAAATATAGTTGTAGATATGCGATAAGACAACTCGAATGGGAATGCGCTACAACATGGAACATTTATTATCAGTTTTATCACCCAATACATTCTACGGCTATGTCGGTCTGTTCCGGGTGTGTTCACAACTCTGTTGGATTAGTGTACCATAAATGCAGTTGACACCCCCGGCCGCATAGGAAGCCTTCCCCAAATCACTCAAATCTCAAACTCTCTCCCTCACGGCCATCGGAATGGGCACATCGTAGAGCAAGTACAGCAGACAATTGGCTATGTGGCCCAGGAACTGGTGATAGTTGCTCACTCGCTGCTGGAACTCCTGCCACAGCGGCAAGAGGGGCTGGTCCTCCCCCGCCGGCTCGTCTATCGTGATGCCCTGCTCCATCATGGTCTTGTTCGTGTAGGTAAACAGATAGGACGCTGGCCTCTGGCCAATGGTGGTCACCAGGTGAGTGATGTTGCTTTCCAGACCGATGCTCTTGCCGGCGGTAAGGAAGTAGGCCTCTGGATCCTTCTCGTTTCGATAGCGAACGTTGCCTTCCAGAATGGTCAGTGTACAATTGATGAGATCTGGCGAGATGAAGTTGGTCAGTGTTAAGCCAGGAAAATCCGCTACAAAGATCACGTCGGAGTAGTTGTTCCACGCCAGCACCTCGGTCTCAATCGTGCGCAGCTTGGGTCGCATGTGGTTCAGTTCGGTGAGCAGGGGCAGCGACCAGGAGGTGCTCTCAAAGGGCGACCACTTGGCCCTTAGGAGATCAACACGCGGATCGAAGGAGCGCTGCTGGAAGCGGCCGTTCATGGAGCACCAGATATCGAAGTAGACGGAGATGTTGCTGCCAATGGCGGCCGGCTGACCCACCCGGAGGTTCTCCTCGATGCATTTAGCGTACTGCACCGCCATGTCGGCGTACTTCGTCCAGCGATCGTACTCCGTGAAGGCATAGGGGTTCAGGTTGTGCACCTGCCGGCTCTCATTGTCTACCACCTGGATGGAGGTCTGCTGGGTGTCGTACGAGTGGACCATCATGTCCCAGGAGTAGCCGTACAGCCCGTTCGTCCAGTTGTTGTAGCCCTTGGTGATAAAGTGCGAGTAGGGCAGAAAGAGCTGCAGGGCGCAGTACCCAAGGATGACGCACGTGCGCAGCCTGGCCAGGACGCCTGGCTGCTTGCTCGCCTCTGTTGAGGGAAGGGAAGGTGCAGGTGATTTTAACTCGCCGCCTGGTATCCTTCTTGGCCAGTCGAAGCGGAAGAAGAGCGGCACCTCGGCCAGGCACACCCAGGGAAACATGCCTGAAGATAGATTTTAAACGATTTCAATTGATTCCTCCTCCTTGGATACTCACTAACCAATCGCAAAGAGCCGAGAGTTCATCAGATGGAAGCTAAGCATGAAGGGAGTGACCAGCAGTCGCGTCCTTTCCATGGTCATGAAGAAGGCGATGGACAGATCGAAGACGGCGGTGAACCAGTGCACGATCAGCAGGTCGATCATCTCCGAATCGAGCATCTGGCGGAACGGAGTGAAGAGCCAGTGGTGGCTGAGGTTGGACATGGCATAACCCGAGAGCCACTCCAGGGAGAACTTCTTTAATCCCGCGTACAAATACAGCACGAAAAACTGGAACTTGATAAGGAAGTAGTTCCAGTAGGGAATGCAGCGACTCCTCCGCCGCGGATGCAGCCAGCTGTCCAGGGAGCTGAGGGTTGAAATTGGATTAGCATCGGGCAAACTACAGAATAAGAGACTCTCCATACCAGTAAGACTCCGCCTGGGTGAAGAGCAGCAGAGTGCCCACCAGGCCGAACAGGTAGCTGTGGTTGTTCCACGTCGGCTTGTCCAGCAGGAAGATGTACCAATAGGGCACTAGGAAGGCCACACAGCTGGTTCGAAACCGGAAGCCCAGCGTGATGCCCCACGCTCCCAGCCACATACAAAGGTAGACGCAGCCCATCAGTGGATATGATAGCGCCCGCATCCCGCTGAAGAGCGGAAAGTGGCAATGGTGGGGCTCTCCAAACCGCACATCCAGCTGGCCGCCGCCGCGCTCCTCGGCGATATCGATCAGCATGGCGGCTCCGTAGAGCATCCGGAAGATGCCCAAAGCGGCTCCATCGACGGGTCTCTGCAGCCAAGCGGTAAAGTGGGAAAAACAGGTGAAGTTGCTCAGCTCATGACCGAGACACTCGCAAAAGAATTGGCCAAGAACTGATGGCACCCTTGCCTCGGGTGAAACTTTTTCGGTCTCAAGTTTTTCCGCTTGACTGTGCGGCTCCTTAGCCGCAGTAACGCTCTCCGGAGTACTAGCTTTTGTCGGTAGTTTGCGTTTGGAGTTGGCCATTATACTGTCCTGGAAATAACTCTTACGAGTAGCAGTTCAAAATTAAAATTCAGATTGGTAGATGATTTCCTCTTTTCTATCGCAATTCTAGGGAAAATGCACAGCTTTTCAGCTATCATGTACTAGGCAAACAGAAGTATCAGCAAGCAGTTGCCCACTAACATAAAATAAGTAAGAGTAACGGTTAATTGAGAAGGGGAATTCAAATAAAGCTTCCTATTGGCTGGTACTAGTTCGCAAACCGTTATCTCAAATTAAAGCACAGAGTACACAGCCAAAGTAACGGTTGCGGATGGAGGGGAAAGGGATATTAAGCGAAGCTTAAAACACGGTGGCCAGCCAGCTGATATTTCTGTTCGTCTGGTACTCCGCTTTTATCAGAGTGACAAATTCCATGGAAAATTCCACTGAAGTATTGATTGCACAAAAGTATCAGCAAGCAGATGCCATTAATATAAATAAGTGAAACGGTTAATTGAGAATGTGGAAAAACAAAGCATCATAAATATATTTAAATAAGAAGCGGAAACAAATTAAAACGCAGATGTAAATCGATCGTGTTATTTTGTACTCTCTGGAACCTGCCAGATAAAACGAATAAGTAGGAAACACCCAATTTATCTTGCAATCCCTCCCATACCCAATCATCACTCGCTCCTATTTTTGGTACTTATTTTTTTTGTTTTTTGTAGAATTTATTGAAAAAGTTGACATAAATACATGCATGCATATTGTTGTATACTAAATATATAATATATGTGTGTTTTACATTTCGTCTGGTGACTCTTGCGTAAATATCTACGGTTCTGTTCGGATCGCTTGGCGTGGAGCCCACGGAAAATATTGCTGTCGGATTGGTGTGGAGCGACGCGGGTCGCGTAAAAAAATATATCAGTTACGAAATGTACATCCATTATACTCGGTAATTGAGTTATTATTGCAACAGATTTGCCCAGCTTCGTTTCGACTTGGAGAGTCCGCGTCGTGTTGAACGTGTTGTGGTAACTGCAATTGAGGAAACACGCTCCTCTAGGTCTGAATGCGCCCTTTGAAAACGCAAATACATTTTTCCGATTTGAATTTGAATGGGTCTAGCTGCTGGCCAGTGTACAGTGTCCTCCCTATGCTGTCCTGTCCGGTACAGTGGTTCGCAAAATGTCCAAACTTTTTGGGAACAGGAACAAGCTTTGAAAATGCCTCAAACTACATACATACATATACGAATACAATATAAGCCGTCGTCGTCGCCTGCTTGAATATACTTTTGATATTGGTTACGATTAAGTACTTAATGTGCTAGAGATATCGCACACGTGGTAATAAAATTTCTATAGATTTTTTTACGGGGAAAATATAACGATCTGGGCCCGAAGTTTCCAGCCCGCGGAAGTGTGTGTCTGGAAAATTAAATGGGAATAGTCTGAATAATCGTTCGCGGTGTGTGGTTTTAAATACGCTTAGCTTGGATTTGATCTTAGTTTTTGTTTGTTTTGGTTTACTTTAATTTAAGTACGACAGTTATGCATAAATGACTAATATTTTGTTTGCTTCACATCTATTTTACTTGTGAGTTTTGCCATTAAAATACTTTTGGTTTTGTTTATCGACTTCATTACATTTCATACCGACTCGATTCGATTCGATTTGTTATTTACGCAACGCTAAAACATTTTAAAATGCATTTTCAAAGATAATTCAATAAATACGCTGTTTGCTTTTCCATTAGATAGGTTCTGTAAGCTTTTAAAGATCTAGACAAAGTTTTCGAGTGTCGAAAATTAGCAAAAATTGGGGGCCTACAAAGCGGCCGCCCAGTCCTGCTCCTGCTCCGGCTCCTGCTCCTCCGTCAGCGCCAAGCGAGAGCGGGAAGCGGGGTTCTTTGGCGGTGTATTGGTGTCGGTGCCTCTCCTCCTGTGGTGTTGGTGTTGCAGTGGTGGCTAGCAACCCTCGGGTGACTTGTCAGGCTGCGATGCAGTTCCTCCCCCGCCCATCCGCCCATCCGTCACTCCTGTGTCCTGCTCCCTGCGCATGCGCTCTCCGTTTCCTCTCTACTCCCGCTCCCTGCTCCCTGCTCCAGCTTCTGCTCCTCCTCACTGCTTCAACCTGGCCCGGTCACCGCTATCCCGGCCGCCGGGCCCGTCCCTCTAGAGGCGGTTCTGGTTGAGCTGGGAACGCGGCGTGAAGGGGCTGACCATGACGCCGCTGGGCCAGATCGCCTCGTTGAACAGCTCGTTGAAGCGATAGTCCGGAATGGAGATCTTGAACTTGCAGTACGACAGCTGCGACAGGTTGGCGTCGTTCTTCACCAGCTTGGTGCACTTGACCAGGTTCTTGTTGATCTTCAGCTCCTCAGCGAGGTGGTCGATCACGTCCTCCTCGCTGGTATTGGTGGCGAACTTGCCCACCTGCACCCAACGGCCATAGTCGCAGACGACCTGCAGCCGGTCCGAGTTGCAATTATTGCCGACAACGATCAGGTTGTTCTGCTGCGGATGCTTCTTGCCGTCCAGGCCGCTGCCTGGACCACCAGGGCCGATGCCGGGGCCGCCCATACCCGCAGAAGCGGCGCCCAGAGCTTGAAGCGGCTGGTTGCCAAACTGGAAGTACTGCTGGTACATCCTTCCCTGGATCTGGTTGACCCCGTTGCACACCTTGTTCACCTTCTCCTCGATGGTCTGCAGCTTGGCGGCGAAGGCGCGAGGCGATTGATTTTTGCACTCGTCGCAGTGGAACGAGACCATCGGGTTCTTCTGGATGGCTTCGAAGACCGCATCATCGATGTTGACGCACGTGCGGTGGAAGCGTCGGCGGCACTCCTCGCCGCTACAGCCGATGCTCGTAGCGGCCGCCTCCTTGGCGACGATCGATTTCTTGCACTTTTGGCAGTTGTCGGCCATGATTAATCGCTGGACGTGCTTGGCTCCGTGGGGGTTCGTTGGCTTCCCTAGGATTTCAGTTCTCGGTTAGTTTTCCTTTCGACAGTTTCTCCAAAGTGGATCTAACTGCTTTTCCTCGAACTGACGTGTGCCGCAGACGGAAAAGGGAATTCGATTCGAACTTCCAGAAAAAACACACACACACTGGCGCACACTGGGTACATACAGCTGGGCCACAGGCACAGCTACAGCTACAACAACAATAACAAATGCTAGAAATTCGAGCGAAAGTCGCCTCCTCTCGCCGCTCCACTCTCTCTCTGGTGCCTGCGTGTGCGCGTATGTGTGTGTGTGCGAGAAGAGCGAAGAGCTGAAATCGAGGAAAAGAGAACGACGGGAACAACGCGAAACTTGACAACCGAACGCTCCGAAGTTTGCTGAGTGACTGTGCCGGATCGACCAGCGGATATATCCGAGTCCGAGGCCGAGTCCGAGTCCGAGCAGCAACCCCTGCGAAAGCTGCCAGGCCTCGTCGGGGGTGGTTTTAACCACTATTCTCACCATATGATTGCCCGTCGGCAGGCAACCAGTTTTTATTTGGTTTGCATCCACCCTGTTTTGCTGGCTTTGAGCACGTTCAGTTGGCCGACGCAGTGTTGGAAAGTGTGCGAGGTGAAAGTTTTGAAAGGACACTTTTTTTTCCAAGTTTTTAATTTTCTACTTGGAAGGATAACTAATACCAAATTTTATTTAAGGTGAATTATTTATATATGATGGTCACTTTTAAAAATTTCTGTAGCACTAACAATATTTTAGAATGTGCACCACAAAGTAGTCTATAACTAAGTTTAAATAGGAATGATGCTAAAGCGTTTTTCAAAATCCATTCTATGAGATTCTATGGTCGTTAATTTGTTACATACAACTGTTGGGTTTGGTCCATCCCACATATGTATACTTGTTTAAATATTATACTATTTATTTGTAAATTTTAGTGTGAATTATAAGTCAGTAGGAAAAATATATATAAGGATAATGGTGTTTACATGTATATATGTAGCCTATGCTCTTAGTCATTTAGTGGTTAGTATTAATAAATAAATAATAATATTTTAACTGAATCATCACAAAGCGTAAACAGCGTCATTTAAAAATATTCATATCTTAAAATGTAACTTACCACTTAAAAAGGGCAACAGCTTTACATGAAGGATGTCCTCGAAACACAATCCGCTTCGCTGGCCATAAAACTGGCTTGCAACGTTATAATTCAATTACACACCTGCAGTTTGCTGCACCGTCGCCTGTAATGGAAGCCGTTAACCTGCCACCTGACACCTACTCCCTGCTCCCGCTGCAACTTGCAACAGTTGTCATTTGCCACGGACGAACACTCTCACCTCGCGGATGCAGCGAACTGGGAAAAGGGACACGCGAGCAACTCGCTCCGCCAACTGAGGCTGTGCGCACAAGCTGCGCCGTATTTATACGCTGCTCCACGCAGAGATGTGTCCGTGTCCGCTTTCCTTACTCCGGAGTCCAGAATCTGTGCAGCCGGATAGGGGGATGATGGTAGACAAGTGCGAGGGGGTGTTTGCGCATGTCCTTGTCGTTAAATGGCGTCGAAGTTAATAATAATAAACAAGTCAATTTGTTACTGCACAATAGATGCGACAATAAGATTCCCAGTAGAAGCTCCAGTTTAGGCTTTAATTAAGTTTTTCTTTAAGTTTATACTCATTTTAAAATTAAAGAATTGGCAAGCCAGAAATAAAATAGTTTCTAAATATTTGTAAAGCTCTTCTCAGCTTTGAGTAAATATGCCCCTTCTCTTTACACTTAATGGGTACTAAAAATGGCAGGAGAAATGCAAATAAAATTTGCAGGTGTTGGGCCTTCGCCCTCGATGGCTCTGCAGCTCTCTGCCCCTTCGGGTCCCTAGCTTCTCCTAGCGACTTTCCGCAGCTGTTATTGTTTGCCATCCGCCTCCAGGACTTGCTCGGCGGGAGGACGGACACCTTCGGCAATTGGGTTTCATTAGCGAGGGCGGGGGCGTTTCCGTGTCCTTTGTGGGTCCTTGTTAGCGCTGCTCCAATTTCGCCCGACGCCTGCATTGTCAATAGATTTTAATCAGGTGTGGCAAGCTCGGTAAACAGGCGCCTCCTCTGACCCGTTTCAGTCTCCGTTTTGCCTATTTTTATCTGGGCTCCTCCCGCCTCAGACAGGCTTTTATTTTCATTATCCTGTGCACTCGCTGTCTCCGTAGCAATTGTTATTTATATATGCACCCACGTGTGTCCGTGCATCCTTTTGCCGGGAGTCAAGCGCGCAGTTTGGCAGACATTTGGCACAGCTCTGAATTGTATGCTACACTTTTTTAGATTCTATTTTTAATTCAATTTAAGATTCTGTTTGATTACGAGGCGAGCCTTTAAGGCTGCAGGAAGGGATGCGACTGCAATTGCATCAACATCATTGATAGATCTTAATTACTAAGCAATCTTTATTATAGATGGACCATAACAAGCCTGGAAATTCACATAAAAAGGTAAGATCATTTCCGATTTGAAATGCATAGCATAATCAAAAGTGTTTAAGTACTGCTTAATTTGAGTACAAAACCCTTAACGTAAGAATCCCAAATAATTGTCTTTCTTTATATTAAGTTAAAGAAAATAATATGCAGACCCTTTCCCAATATGAAATGCCGTCGTTTGTTTTTATTTATTTATTTAAATAATTATGTATTTTCGGGGTGCAGTTAATCATTAAATTAATTAGTAATATTATTGTTTATATACGGTTCATATATATATACTCTCATTTCCAGCTGTTTTGTTGTCTTCTGGTTTTCTTACATCGTTCCTAGCTTTCTTCCCGCCTTCCTGCCAAAAGGGTTCTGGAACCGAAGTTCCGAAACCCAAGGCCCTCCTCTTTCCAATCTCTGGAACTCTCTTAGGTGTGTCTGTGGTTGTGTATACATTTTGTTTTTCTTTTCGGTTAAAATTGAAACAAAAAGTCGAAACGCTGTTCTAAACACTTGTCATTTTTGGTTATTACATACATATATTGGATTTATATCTGGTATGGTTATATGCATGTGAAGTGTCGTCTTTGGTGAGTTCGAAATGGACATTGAACGAGATTTACTAATAAGCTTTAAGAGGGCGACATATTGTACACGCTACGAATATTGCTAAAAATACCTGCATTTGGATTTAGATCTTCGATTTTCCTTCATTTCATTCTTTATCTTTTTGTTTTCATAATTTAATATATTATTCTCAATGACTTATTTGTGCCCCAAATTTGTGTTTAGTAGGCAAAGTAGCACTTTGGGCAGGCGCTTGTTGAATCAATTAATAATAATACATTTTAATTGTAGTATAGTTTTGTATTTTTAGAACAAGGTATAAGTACAATATGTGCGGCGAGCGTGTGTGGGCTCAAAGTTATGTATTTCTCTATGCGATCGTATGGGTTTTTGGTGTTTGGTGTTTGGTTTGGTGGAGTGTGGAGTGGAGTATGTTGGAGATCTAATATCATATCGTTACACGTACGTACATTTATGTTTATATAGGCTCTACGAATCCGTCTCGTCTATTACTCGTAACATTGAAATATACATACATATTGTTAATTGCCTCGGCCTCGGCCTCTGTCTCTCTGGT
The DNA here is from genome assembly GCA_008042775.1 of Drosophila pectinifera. NCBI lineage: Eukaryota > Metazoa > Arthropoda > Insecta > Diptera > Drosophilidae > Drosophila > Drosophila pectinifera. The sequence goes on from VNKC01000111.1 coordinate 144,048, forward strand.
AAATAAACAACTCCAACGTAACGTATTGTGTGTCTAGCGCTTAATTTAATCGTTGAACTGTCTGGCTTCATCGTCATCTTCAATTTCAATCGAGTAATACAAGTAATAATGATTGCACATAAACATAAATCTGCCAAACACAGCATTGTAAATATATTTTCACTAGATTTCAAGAGGTCCTTGTTCTGCGGATTTCGGAGTTTCCTTGCCTTCTCTTTTCTATATAAGTTTGTTGCACAGTAAAGTTCCATGAATACATTTAATAGTCAATTATCTATATGTTTAATTGCTGTTATTTCTTTCCTTCAAATTTCCTTCTTCTCTTTTTCTTTTTTGGATTATACATTTCGAATACTCGCACATATTGGCGTAACTTTACTTAGGAACAAAAGCTTAGATTTCTTTGGTTTTTAGCGGCCTGTTCCGAAATATAGTAGATCTTCTTTCGTGTCTAGATTTTTGCTAAGAAAACTGAGTTCAAAGAGCTGCGAACATTGGAAAGCGACCTCCTGGTCCTCCTGCTGCCTCTGGCGCTCCTTGTTGCCAGTGCAGCTCAGAGATCCAAGTTCCGTATAGTATTAGTATGTGATTTGCTTGGATTCGTTTTCGGGGTTACGGTTTACTCGTAATATTCAAGATCCATATATTTATATTTATATTTTTATGTTATATTATATTTATATATATATACCGCTTTTTTATGCATGAAATAATGTAACCATAAACAAATTAGCAACAACTTTAATTTGTCCGGAGCGTCTTCCTTTTAGATTTAGTATTAATATTATGACGTAAGTACTTAAAACCTTACTGAGGTTTTTTTGCAATTTTTGAGTTCTAGTTTAACTGAGTTTTCATTATCGGGGTTTTGTTGTTTCGCCACTGGGAGGGTGGCATTATCATCGAGAAACGTCCGTCAATGCAGCCAGGATTCTGGTTTCTTATACGCCTCCATGGTCGCCGGCTGCTGCTGCTCCTGCTCCGGCGCCTGCTCCTCCGTCATCCACCAGCGACGACTGGCCGGCGGGCTGCTGCTGCGGCGGCGGCGGCGGTGGCTGCATGTACTGTGGGGGATACTGGTACTGCGGCGGCTGCTCCCCGCCTATGAGGCCGAGTTTATCTGTGCGGGAATACACATGACCAGAGTTAGTACGTAGCAATAACAAAGGACTCTTTTCTTTAGCTTAGTTGCCACCAATCTCGTTGGAATGACAATCACATCAACACACGGGTATACGCCAAAAAATATTACACTTTCAATGGTTAAAAGCTTCACTCATGATGGAATATATAGCAAGTGGACGTGGGATGTGGATAATGGATGGGCAGGGGCATCCAACGCATATATATGTACATTTAGGCAATCACAGAAAGCTGTTCCCTCTCCCCATTTTCCGCCCAATCTCCCCCTGCTTCGCTTTTTAGGTGCATTAAAACTTAGGCCAATTTCCACAGAACAGAACGCAGAATCCAACAACATTGAATCAAGAAATTATAGAACCATAATTAGAAGTTTACTAAGAACACAGGCACATCGATTAACTCACACACATGCGGCTAAAATGATATGGAAACAAGGGAGAGCGGAAACGGAAATGGACATACAAAAAGAAACGGTAACGGAAACGGAAGAAAGAAGAAGCGCAGGTGTCAAATTACATGGGGTTTCTTTTTCTTTTTCGATTTTTGCTTACAGTGTTGGAAAAGATCGGTTTTTTCAATGGTACAAAGAAAATGTGTTTTGTTTTTTGATTTTCTGATTTTTCTCAATTTGTTTGTTTAATTTTGGTTAATGGTTCTACGGATGCATCTGGTGGTTGGTTGGTTAATCGTGGCTAATCGATGGATGTTGTTGCTGTTCGGTTGGTTGGTGGTTTCTGATTTCTGATAGAGAGAGAGCTGAGCTGAGATCGTTCTATTGTCCAGTCGCCACTTCATCCGCAGGACTCTGTGGGTTGTCGGTCAATTTCTCGGCCAATGGCTTCTCGAGTGTCGGTGGTTCGGATTTTTGTGTATGGTGGTGTTCTAGCTGTACTTGTTGTTGTGGTGGTGATGGTGGTGGTGGTGGTGCTGAATCTGGTACAGATGCCTGAGCCAGAGCAGGCTGCAAGGCAGTTGGCTGCTGCTGCGGAGCAGCATTATCATCCGACATGTACGGTTCTACGAGAAATTTTGTTGTTTGTTTCAATGAATTTTGTATTTTTTTTTTGTTTGCGAAGCGAGCAGATTTATAAGATTTATAAACAAAAAACAAAAAACCATGAATATAAAACACACGATTGAAATTCGAGTTGGTGTGTGGAATAGATAATTTTTTGTTGCTTCAAACGGGTGCACCTAGCGATAGATTAATAATAAACAAAAGTGACTCTCGTCGTCGCGTCTCTTTACCTCACACAGCAGAGTGTGTGTCTGTGTTATTTCGGGGTAAATTGTGTTGATCAAGAGAGTCATATATTCTTATGGTAAACAAATATTGTACAAAGCTTTCAGTGTGTCTCAGTTACTCTTCGTCTTTCTCTGTAATTGTTTAAAAATATATTGTTCAGTGTAGCCAAGAAGAGTGTGTGTCGAACATAGGTTAAAAACATTTAATGAACGCATAATTAAATAATAAGGAACGGCAGTACTTTATGCTTTTGCTGTGGCTTGCTAGCTCTTCGATCTAATTGGAGATGGCCGTTGCGTTTTGAGTTGAGTTTAGAGTTATCGAGTATCGAGTAACGAGTAACGAGTAACGGTATCGAGAGATAGGTCTACTACGGCTACTACGTTTACTGGGGAAGCTGGGGTTGTAAGTTGTATTTATATATTTTACACAGGACTTGGCACAATCATTGTGTGTCTGTGGCTACGACTGCCAATCATCAGAACGAAACAAACGAAAAACGGATACGGATACGAAACACTGAACAAATCACAAACTTTATTACGATTACGGCTTACGGGAGATACTTCAGCTAAGTATGTTGGAACTTAAGGTCCTACAGTTACGGAAACTAACAAGGTACAAACGAAGGTATATCGCCGCTAGACTATGGCAAGAGGCGATGTACGTGGATAGGGTGTTAAGGCAACGGAACGATAACAAGACACGATAACGACACACGATCAAATCAGTACCGAACCTGTGCGTATGCTCGTTATGGAACCAGATGATGTTGGGCTTGGATATTCATACAATACAAATATATACCGTATATATATTATATATAGGGTTATTGTTCTAGTGGCTGTTGAGGCGCATGATATGGTAATTATGGTTTTTTTTTTTGCAAATTTCGCAAGGCATCTATGTCGAATCAGCGAACGATCAGTTGGACTGTGAGTTCGGCGGAGCTCTACTCATAATAGCTGCTGTTAATGAGTCTGAATTTTGGTTTCGATTGGTTCTTATTGGGTTGATTGATTGACTTTTTGATTTGGTTTCGATTTGCATTGCATTGCGGCTAAGTTACTATGTTCTTATGGATTAGCAATCTACATAAAGTTACCTAGAGAAAAAAAGGTGGCAAAGTGGAATTAAAAACGCAATTTAGATTCGGTGTGTAGAGAAACGAAAGCGAAATTAGCTCTAAACCAAGGCGAACTCAAAAGACAAAACACAGTTCGGTTAAGGAGGCTGGAGGTTCTCTGGAGTTTCTTCGGTTTCGGTTCTGTGTCTGTTTCTGTGTGTATAACTGACTCGAGTGTCTGTGGGGGTCATGTGAGTGTCCAGGTATGAGTGTCTGAGAAGCGGCTAGGATCGATCAACTTACTTGCAATGATGCCCACGACAACCAGGCCAATCACTCCCATAATGATCATCATCTGTGGATAATAAGTTAAATGGCGATTAGTTAAATTATACTAACCAAGGCATTTATTCTGCAACCCACCTTCAAGTTCTGCAGCCAGAATTTCCTCTTGAGCTTGCCCGCCTGCTGCTCGAACTGCGAGGCACCCTGCTGCAAGGCATCGGCGCGATCGTCCAGCTCCGACAGCTTGCTGTCGCGCTCCAGCACCTTCTCCACGTTCGTGCGCATGATGTCGACGACCTAGGTGGGGTGGACAGGATAGTTCATAAGTCTGCTTAAAAAACAATAGCTGCTTTTAGTATGTCGCTTAATTTGATAATGTCGTATCTCGAAGAAGCCGTTAATCCTTAGGGAGATATCCATCAAGGATCTGATTGACCTTTGTTCTCACCTGAACCCCGATGAACTCACCTCATCGACCTGCGCCTGCGTCTGCTGGAGACGCTTCTGTGCCGCTATCTGCTGCGGGTTATGTGGCCCGCCCACAATCTCGCCATCGCCGCCCTCTCCGGCCGGGGCTCCGGCATTGGGTGGTGCATCGCCAGCTGGTGCAGCGTCCGCCCTGCGGTGTCAGCAGGATGATGATGGGGATGAGGAGCAGAAAAGGTCGTCATTAGTCATCGAGGAGCGCACAGAAATAGCTCGGAGACTAATCAACTCCCAACGGGGGCGCTCAAATTAAATACAGTACTTGGATTACACACAAGGAGTGGGTGTGAGTTGGGTTCGGGTTTCGACTAGTTCTAGCTTTAATCGTTTACATCTCTGGCTGATACAGTACGTGTGGTCTATATAGACAGTGCTGGAATATACGTCTATGTCTAGCCAGGAACAGCCAACGGCTACCCTTTTTGTTTAAGGAGCGGCTCACACTTACGGTTCCTTGTTTTTGTCTTTCTTGCCCATCTCAGCTCAGAACCCCAAAAAAACTAAGCGCACTGCTCTGCTGGGGGCCAAAGCGAAAGTAAATAATTAATAATAAATAATAACAACTGATTAATATTAGGGCTTGGACATTGGTGTGTCTTATGGGAATCAAAATCAACATATCCTGAAAGTATAAATATCTAATACTAAGTTTGGCTGATAATAAATCATATATTCCTGCTTGTCTCCCCATGAGAAATTATATTTAGCGACTAAATCTATAGTCAATCCATATTTCTTGTTGTTTGCCAACGACAACAAAGGAAAACAAATCGATACAGTTGGCCACAACCGCTAAGACCGGCAACTGTGGAATTTCTAATGGTTATAACTATTCGTAAACTGGGAAAGAGGCATGCCTCTCTCAGGTGCAATTAAGGTAGTTTGCATGTTGTCCTGACTCATTTTACTGCGAAGCAACGTATTCTTTTATTTATTGATTTTGCGGTGTGAGAGACTTGGCCATGTGATGCCACGACAACGTCATCGTCATCGGCGTCCAAGTGATTCATTCCCACCAAACCGAGCTATACACAATGTTCAAATTGCAGCTGCAGCTGGACTGTTTTTGTTTTTTCTTTTATGATTCCCTGCCACTTGGACTTGAAGTGAAATGGCAAGTGGCAAGTGGCAAATGGCCGAAGCCATGCTGCGTATACTTAATGCGTGGCTATCAAACGCGAAATGCGAGGGGGAAATCAATAACGGCGATGTCCTTACACTTACATTGCTCTGTTGCTTGTTGTTTGGTTTGTTAGCTTGGAGTGCTTAGGCTCTGGCGATGATTAGGATGATGTGCACTGGGACCAGCAACGTCTTTAACTGCCGCAGGTCGAGGTTGGATGGGATGGTTGGTTAGAAGATGGTGGTCAGTGGGTGCAGCTGAACCGTGCTTCGTTGTTTTTGTTGTCTCTCAGTTGAGCTCTCTCCGTTCAGTTCAGTTCAGTTCGCCCGCTCTCTCTCTCTCTTCGCTCGCTAGCTCGTCCGCCAGAGCTTTTTGCGCCCCCAAATCGTCAATGAATATTCACTCAGGCACTCCACGGGAGGATTGGCTGGACCTGGATGAGTATGTGTGTATGCGTGTGTGCGGGTAACACTTGCCACGACAGCCCTTCCGAGGAATTTTCTGGCTCAGCGCTGCTGAAACTGCTGGATAGAGTGCGAAAATAGTTGTAACTATTTTTAGTACGAGGTTAATTGGTTGTTTGTCTATTTCTGGGCGGCTATAATCTTCTGATTCTAATATGAAAGGGGAGCAACACGAAACGCCCACCAATGGCTTCTTTCCTTGGTTGCGCAGCCAATAAGGTAATCCTTTGCAAGCGCTCCGAAAAATACTAATCCCTTGCGTGCTGAATTTCTGTTTTTAAAATAGTCTCAAGTGCCCTGGCTCTCGGGGTCTGTGGAAAAAATCAATGAAATTCTGCACGACACACAGGATTCAGTTGCATTTGTCGTGACATTTCGACTTGATTTTTCATTGCAAATTCTCTTCGCTATTTTTCAGTTCAAACATTAGGATATCAGCAACACTTAATCTTGTCTTGGCGGCTTTAATTTACAGAAAATATGGCTTAAATAATAATCTTAGAACTACTTTCACGCAGCACAAGGAAAATTTTCACTTACGACGTTTTTAGCCAACTGCGAAAACTTGCAGCTTTCCTAACTGTTATGTGTATTTGGGGAAAAAGCTCGAGCGATGGCGAGCGAGCGAATTTCCAGAAACGCAACGAGAAGCTTTCCATGCCGAGATGCCAAAGTATCGAGTGGCTTCCGTCAAGCCGGGATATTTGGAAGGCTTTCAAAAATACGACTTGAATCCTTACAACAATTATTCTACATTCAGGGCTTTATTATTTAGTTGCAGCTGCAACTCAATCAATCAATATCTTTAGACTTATATGGAACTAAGCATTATCTATGTATTATATATTAAAAAGGCTACAAAACAAATAGGACTCTGTGGCACAAACGGATTTTTCCAGACAATTCTAGGGGTTTCTGTAGCACCCAAGAGACAGTGATTTAATTGGCAAAAACAGTGAATTAAAAGCCGAATAGCTTAAGGTTTGCTGTGTGAGCAGCTCTGCCTTACATTCACCTTGTTCCCGTCACTGTCTAAATGTAATTATACTATAGCGGCTTTCTGAACTTTGTCTGAATCCAAACCCGATACATTTTTAAGCAACGACCGCGATTAACCTGCAGCCGCCGGTCTACGATGAGCTGCTCCTCCTTGAACCCCGCCTGGGTGTGCATGCTTCGCAGCTCGTCCTCCGTAAAAAAGTACACCATAGTGCCATCACCGCGTACATAGAAGTTGTCCTCCAAGCACTTGCCGCTCTTGAAGCGCAGCTGGGCCAGATCGTACCGGCCGTAGTCGCGGAACAGGAGCAGACCCCCGGGTCGTAGGTACCGATAGCAGTTGTCCAGCACTCGCTGCATCTTCTTTGGCTCAATGGCCGAGAGAACGAAGATCATCACAATGATGTCCTGTGAATTCTCATCGAAGGGCACCTGCCACTGATCCAGTGTGGCGTCCATGACGAACACCTCGCAGCGCTTCTTATCGAACTGCGGCTGACTCCGAAGGATTTCCACGGCTCGGGCGGAGAAGTCGCAGCCGTAAACTTTCAGTTGAGGTTCCGAACTGTGCTGCAGCAGGGGCAGAATAGTGTTCCCTACACCACAGCCCAGCTCGAAGATGCTGCGGGGCTGTGCCATGTCTTTACTTGCCTCCGTTGGAGCTAGTTCGGGAAACTCTGTGAAGAGCCAGTGGCGGTCCTTGAAGAAGCGGTTGTCGTGGATGCCGTAAAAGCTGTCCCAGAACTTGGGCGCCTCCGACTGGAAGCGTTCCTTTTCCTCGTCGTCTATCTTGCTGGCCGAGTTCTTTGCCACCGCCACCTGGGCGGCCAGTTCCTGCTCTGCGTCCCACTCCACGTGGTCCCTGCAGATCGAGAATTAGAGGGGTTTCCGTGAGTAAAATACCAAGCATTACCAGGCGTTAAACTCGAACACCTCGCTCCCATCGGTAAGCAGTCGTCCGCCCGCCCCCGCTGGCTTCCGGCGCTGTCGAGTGTGCTCCCACGTCTTGCTGGCCAATCGCCGCAAACCCTGCATTGCATATTTACCAAGCATTGTGCTTAAAGACGTCGGCCTCGCCGGTGAGCAGGCGGGTTCCAAACTGAGGGCGCCTGTCGTTCTCCGCCGCGGGTGTGTCACTCATTAATCCGCGTTTCTGTCCACCTGTTGTTCTAAGAAATAAGTCTTATTTTGTAAACACGTCGTTGGGCTGCAGTTTGGCTGCAGGAAAATGCCAGTGTTTTTGGCAAACAGCCGACAGGTCACACTAAACATTAGGCCCCATTTCCATTTGGATGCATCCACGTCGAATACAAAAATATGTGAATTTATATATATATAATCGCATTATTGTATATATATATCCGTGAAAGAATTGCCAAATTGATATCTGTACAATCATAAAGTAATTAAAAATAACTACAAATTCATTTTGGAGGACTTAAGTTGCTGGATAAGCGCGGAGGTGGTGGGAGGCGCGTACAAATATATCACCTTACAATTGCGATAGTATCGATGCTGCAATCGATGTTTTTGAAACCTCTATCCGGTATGCAGATTAATTAAATAAAATAAATATTATTATTATTATTTTAAATTAAGGCTGTTTTGGCCAAGTTATGGTTATTTTTAATTTTGATTTGTCCAAAAATTAGGATATAAAAAAACAGATTTAAGGACCCAAATATCCGCATACTTGATGTTTCTGGAGAGCATATTTTGGCCAAAAATAGAATGACAGCCATGTGCCGTCCATTTTTCTAATCGCCGTTAAAATCTAAATTATTTAAAAATAAAATATTGATATATTAATATAAACAATTTTTGGTCGATTTTTGAAAAATATTTATTTATGTTTTTTTTTTTTAAAGTGGGTATGCAGATTAAATAACCAAATAAAATCTAAAAGAGAAAAGCTTTCCGATTTGAAATTAAGGCTGTTTTGGCCAAGCTGTGGTTAATTTTTTTTTTTTTAAGGATTAAAAAACCCGCATACTTGATGTTTCTGAAGAGCATAATTTGGCCAAAAATGAAATGACAGCCAAATGCCGTTTATATTCGGAATCGCCGCTAAAATCTTAATTATTTAATAATAAAATATTGCCTTAAAAATTATTTGAACAAAAATTAGGATATAAAAATGCCGTTTTAAGGACCCAAAAATCCGCATACTTGATGTTTCTGAAGAGCATAATTTGGCCAAAAATGGGATGACGGATTTTTGGGTCCTAAAATCGGCATTTTTATATCATAATTTCTGGTCAAATCATTTTTAAGGCAATATTTTATTATTAAATAATTAAGATTTTAGCGGCGATTCCGAATATAAACGGCATTTGGCTGTCATTCCATTTTTGGCCAAATTATGCTCTTCAGAAGACATCAAATGCGGATTTTTGGGTCCTTAAATCGGCATTTTTATATCCTAATTTTTGATCAAATCATTTTTAAGGCAATATTTTATTATTAAATAATTAAGATTTTAGCGGCGATTCCGAATATAAACGGCATTTGGCTGTCATTCCATTTTTGGCCAAATTA